>ML310105.1:0-25777 GCA_005239505.1 Nicotiana paniculata
ACTGCTTGTAAAAGGGTAAAATTGCCTTTTCGAAAGGCTTTTAACAAAAAAACGGATACCGGTACAAACATAAAAATAAAGCGGGTACAGGTTAAAGAGAGGCGCCTATGCGCCCGTGCAATTTTTACGTGAATATATCAATGAATTTAGTGCGATAAAATAAAAGGTTGAGTTATCGTTCATGAAATTAACCTCAAAATACAAGGGAGAAAACAAGATCTTTTGGATCTGCAGTTGAAGTGTGATGAGTATCAATTCTTGTGGAGCATAGCAAAGCAGCAGGTAATTTCTTAATTATTTTTCATTCATAATGTTATTCATCAATTTCAAGAATAGATACAAAGATACACATAATATTCATATGCGTATATATACTTGATTTAAGATTTCTCATACATGCACGTGAAAAACACGTCAGATCTGCTGCAATTGTGTCTGTGCACATGAAAAAAAAAAATTCCTTCTGTTTTTTCTCTTATGAACATATTATATTGTTTCTTTTTTTATATCTTCTGTTTCAAGATCTAAGAAATTATTGTCTAGAAATTGATACCTATGGAGTGTTGATAAGTAGGAAATTAATATGCTAATGATGATCATGAAAAATGTAGTAGAAATTGTTTAACAACGATAGACAAGACTAATGACCAACTCCTTTTGGATTTTCGGATGGATGCTCTAATGACTTCGAGCATAGGTAGATCTAGAATTTGAACATCATAATCCGTTCGAGTTCCAGGTTCTATGACATCACATTTGATTTAATGAGTTCACAATCTATTATTTATATTTATTTAGTAAATTTCTAACATACATAGAATTTGAGTCAAATCTATTGGATTTGGAACCTCATCCAGGCATAAAATCATTTAAAAAAAAAAAAAAAAAAAAAAACCCAAAATAGTCCCTTAAGTTTAAGACTTCACTCAAATAGTCTCTAAAGTATAGGATAGAGTATTGATGGTCCTCCGAGTTTTTAAAATGGCATACATTATCTATAAGTTAACTTAATAGAATACATTAAAGGACGGCCTACTGCACGAAGCAGTCCGCTTTTAAGGCAGAACGGGAAAAAGGCCACACCCTAAAGGTATAAATTATGGAATATGTATCAAATCAAAAGGAAAAGGACAAATCATCTTCTAAGTTTGAGACTTCACTTATAATGTAAAATTTATAGGTTTGCTTTTCTTAATGTACATCTAAACAATAGCAAATTAATGGAACTTGTACTTAAAAAGAGACAATTTAGTTAGTTTGAAATTTTAAGATGTTTAGGAAGCAATAACCATCTAAATTTTGTTCCCATGTGAGCGAGAGATCACGGGTTCAAGCCGTGAAAAAAGTCTCTTGCAGAAATGTAAGGTAAGGCTACGTATCATAGACCCTTGTGGTTCGATCTTTCCCGGACTTCATGCATAACGGGAGCTTAGTGCACCTGGCTGCCCTCCGAGGATTATTTATGTCTCCAGGTCGATTAGAGGTTCGACTTCCTTCTCCCCCACCTTTTAGCCTTCTGGACTCCGAAAAAAAAAGCTGAAATCAAAAAGAAAGAAGAGAAATTGGGTCATCTTTCCAGAGAGAGAGGCCGCCTTCGCTCAGGCCTCTTCATGACTAAAGTAAAGGGTAATGGTTATACACCTCTTACGACATTCACTACTTCCGAAGAAAGAACTCAAGAACTGGACTACGGAGGGACTTAGAAAAACCTACTAGCAATAAACAAAGGATTGACATCTCATTTCCCATAGGTTTTTTGTCACAGTTTTGTATGAATCTTTTATCCTAGTCCATGTGTTTGTGATACTAGTCCTAATAGAAAAATATTTTGCCTTGTATCACATGCAGTGTGAAGTACCTGAAAACCAGACTAAGGTTAGGATTTGCAGCAAGTTACATATAATGAATGATCAAAATAAACAAGATCACCTCACTGCTCCAACAATTCTTCCAGCAAAACGAAGGCGTGGTCGTCCTCGAAAAGATGGAGGTCTTGTTAAAAGAGTAATGCTGCAAACTCCAAGAACACCAGCAACTGAAAACAGTAACAAAATTCAACAACATGCTGAAATGAGCCAAAAAGATAGCACTAGTGAAAACATGCTGGGGCAAATAGTTTCTGGTGTTATTGATGGTTGTTTTGATGCAGGCTATTTCCTTTCTATAAAAATTGGTAACAATGCCAACACATTCCGCGGATTAGTCTTTGAGCCGGGGCGATTTTCTCCCATTACAGCAGCAAATGACATTGCCCCACAAGTTAAAATGTATCATAGAAGTCAAGGTATAAACCTTCAGAATCAAGACATTGGTATTGATAAGCCTAATCAGCTCGAGAAGCAGTTGAAAGTGTCTCCAGGACAAGATTTACCTTCTGAGCCAATGCCAAATGCTACATTAGTACCAACTAATCAACATGCTAATCCTGATCAAACCCTCAAAACTCAATCCCAATCTATACCTATATTGGAAAACCTTAGAATGGTTGAACAGGATGAGGTAATGCAAGTATTTGAAGTCGCGAATCAATCAGAAAGTCCCGAGTTAAATGCAGAACAAGGTAAATGTGTAGTTACAGAATCCATATTGGAAACAAAAGCTAGTGAGGAAACTAGCAAAGAGTGTGAAAATCAACTAATGGACTCAATAATTCAGCCTGGTACTCTGGTTTATACTAATCTCAACAGCTCAAACGAATCGATTCAACATAATAATGTTGTCGATAAGTCTCAAGAAATGGATTTAGATCATCAACAGCAGGTTGAATCTGAAGTGGAGAAGAACAAGTCCAATCTTGGAATTTCACTTCAGCCAAAAGAGTTGGTTCAGTGTGAACTAAAGAAACTACACTTCATTTCTCAAGAACTTCCTATAGTTAATCCAGAGATTCAGTCAAAAGAGTTGTCACAAACTGGACAAGGAAATCAAGATTTTCAACCCCACCAAAATCCTCCATTTATTGAACTTAACTCTGTCGCCCAAGAATCACTAGCAGCAGAAAGTAAAGTCCATTTAAGTGATCCAATTCACAATGAAGTGAAAACTTCATCTTTTGAACTACATTTTGTTGATGACATGCCTCAAGCTGTTGAATCTGTACAAGGGAAACCAAATCCTGATCCCGACCAAGTTCTGGTTACTGATGACAATCAAGTTCTGCCTCAAGAATCAATCAGTGAATCGACGGACTTTATGATGGAAAAGCCAAGTTTTACAAAAATCAAGGAACTACAACAAAGTACTCATATTGGAACTGAAGTTGAGGCTGTAGGAAATCAAGAATCATCACATGAAAGGAAGCAAGCAACTGATTCTAGTGATGAAGTTGTGTTAGTTTCACGATGTGCGCCACAGCCAGAAGATGCAGACACTGAAAAATCTGATTATGCAGCAAATCTTGAAACTCAAACTAATAGCCATCTTTGAAAACTGAGTATAAGAATTAGGAAAACAGTTTATATGGGACTCTGCAGGCACGAATGTTCCAATCTTTTTTTTGCAATTATTGTTAACTATCTAACTTTATTTGTTAGTACTATCTTTTTCCGTTCAATCGATTTATATTATATACCAAAACGACAAGTAACCCGAACCAAAGTTCAAAGTTGCTCAAACCGACAAAATATTTACTCTATCTCAATGTATAAATGCGACATATGGACGTTCAAAGCTACGTGGCACTTAAAAGCTCCAAATCCTGGATCCGCATTTGCTTTAGACATATGCAGCTGAAGTGCATGCTAAAATGCTTGAACTTTAGTCATAATTGTCTAAAATTTATTCAAGTATGTGACTTTCCAACTTCAAACAATAATTTCGAACGTAAATTTTGCTCCTTCAATTATGTATGTCTAATATTGTGTCTAAAATGTAAATGCTGTCCGAACTTTATATCTATAGGAAAAAAACCCCATCTTAAATAAACATGTTCAGAACTCTTGGCGTCACTCCCAACTATTTGCTGCTTTACAAATGATAATTCAGTAGACAAACTTTTTCCGTTTTTAACAAATTACAACTCTTAAAGAACCGTTCTGAAAAAATGTTAAATATGTGTAGTAGCATCTAAAGTTGTTTGGTTATTTTTTTTTGGTAATTAAAAGAATTTATTTACCAAGTATAAGTATTTACACACTACCAAAACTGAGGTTAGCTTTCTATCATAGCGCATGCTGGACATGAAGCCCTAGCTGGGAGTTATCTAGCCTTGCTATAATCCTTCTCCTACTTCTCTTTTCATCTAAACTATATCAGGGTACCAATTCATTGTAGTCATGCATCTATCTAACCTAGAAAATATCTTGGCTCTAACATGTATTTTTTGAATGATTAGTCGAAGGATAGAATTAGCAGATCTCTTCTTGTTCTTCTGAAAAATAACATTATTCTTCTCTTGACAAATATGATAAACTGTTGCTGCTAATGCGATTCTGCATACTGTTGCTCCTCCACTTTTACCTGGCCACCTTTTCTATCCACTACAGCTCTTCCTACCAATCTTTCTTTGTTCTCTGAATGCCTTGCCAATGTAGAAGTTGCTGCGATATAGTTGTTGATACTTCACAGTCAAAGAATAAGTGTTGTAAGGTTTCATTTTCTCTTTGACAGAATGAGCATATTTTGTCTATCCCCCATCTTGCTAGCCTTTCTTTTGTAGCTAACCCATCTTGTATTGCCAGCCTTAGTATGAAGATCTACTTTGGAAGTCCATGATTATTACAAACTAGTTTCCTTCACGGCACCTTCTGAAACTCCCTTGCAAAGCTTTGTACATGTGTATCACAGAGAATCTCTCCATATTATTTAGCTCATCTTTTGTATATCCAGCAACCTCAATATCTTTTGGATGACCCACGATGCACTTTTTGGTTCTGAATTCCATACAGTGCTTTATGCAGTATGCATGAATCCACTGGACCCACAGTTTTTCCTTCTTTGTACAAATGTTCCATAAGAGCTTGCAAATAGCTGCCTTATTCCATAACTCCATATTGATAAAGTTTAGCCCTCCTGCTACCTTTGGAGCACACAGTTTATCCCAGGCAATCAATGCCTTTTTGGTAGGTTCAGCAGTTCCTGACCATAAGAATCTCCTGCATATTGTTTCTATGAACTGGATGATTTTATTTGGCTGAATGCAAATATGAGCCCAAAATGTTTGAATTGCGACTAGAACACTCTTGATTAACATTGCTCTGCCTGCATATGACAAAAACTTTGTTGTCCAACATTGGATCATGCTTAACATTCTATCAATTAGAGGTTCACATTGCATAGCTGATAGCCGCTTTGTGCTCAAAGGGACACCCATCTATCTGAAAGGTAGTTCTCCTTTAGTGTATCCTAGCATGTCCATAATATGCTGCTAAGTCATGTCGTTCACTCCTCCAAAGTAAATACAGCTTTTGTTTGGATTTGCAATTAGTCCCGAGGCTGCAGAAAATACTTGAAACTGTTGATGAAGTATGTCCCTTCTACAGAAAAGAAGTAGATCATCAGCAAATCCCAATTGTCTAAGTTGACTTTAGCACATTTTGGGTGGAATTTAAATTTCTTGTTCTCCTTCAATGGCTTCAGTAGTCTGCACAAATACCGATGGCCAGACAAATACCGATGGCCATCACAAATAATACTGGCGATAGGGTATCCTCTGTCTAAGTCATTTCCTTGCCTCAAATGGTTTAGTTGGCTTACCATTAATTATAACAGAGTAGGCAACTGTACTGATGCACACCATTCTCCACTTCACAAATTTTTCAGGGAATTCCAGTAGTTTCATCACTTATTCAATGTATACCCATTCTACATATTCATAGGCTTTCTTCATATCGATTTTGAGCATGCATCTTGGCGATATGTTCTTCCTCCCATAGCCTTTGACCAATTCATGACTCATAATGGCGTTATCAATAATTGTTTTACTTGGCACAAAAGTTGTTTGGCAGTTATCTATTAGGTCTGTCATAACTTCCTACAATCTTGCGGTAGGACTTCTGAAATTATCTTGTACAGCACTGTGCAGCAAGCGGTAGGCCTGAATACCTTGATGTTAGTTGTGTTCTTGACTTTAGATATCAAGGTTGTTAATGGCTTTACACATTTCAGCATTTTCAAAGAAGTCCATTACTGCAAATGTTTGGTCGTTTTGATTTAATTAAAACAACCATGCAACAGCACACGAAAAAGTTGTTAAATTTGAGAAAATAATGAGTTAGCCTTTAATTATGAGACAATTATGCCAATATCACTGGCATCTTCCCCACGGCAATCGCAATAAAACAGAACAAGACTTCATTTTGCTTCTCAGAACGGTCAAATAAAAGCCATTACTTAGAAGCATGAATTAAAAGATGAATCACAGCAGATTATAATAAACGTTTAGCCCATGACCAGCCAATACCATAGAAGTATAATCTTGGCCAAAAAGAACAAATATCCAAGCACCAAAATTGTACACAAGAAATGTTAGAGATAACAAACCAAAAAGATCAAAGAAGAAAAAAATTAAACTAATGAAAAAAATCTTCGAGGACTAGCCTACAGTAGCAATCTTATAATATATCTGATACAAACTTCGCATGCTTCCCTTTTCTATGCCGTTGCACGTGGTAGGAAGCTATCAGCAACTCGTTTTAATCAGCAGATCACTGCATAGCCACATTAGAATAGAAACAAAGTATTAAAAAGACGTATCTGTAGTGAATGAACTACCGTTGTAACAGACAGCACGGGGGGGCACAAAATGTAATGAATATAATTGGTCACTTGTAAAATTCATTCCTTAAGTCTAAGTTAGACTACAAGTTAAACTTGTGGCTAATAAGTTGCTGAAAGGGTGTGGGAAAACCTGTTGTTGCTGCTGTTGTGGAGGGTAATTTCCATACCCAGCATAGCCTGCATAATAGAGATTTGGATCCTGAGCAGGTTGAGCATAACCATAGGCGGCGGCATCATATCCAGCTGTATACCCATAATAACCACCACCATTCCACTGGTTTGGGTCAGCCTGAGGCGGCTGCACAACCTGAAGATGAAAAATCATGCATTTCAGATTTGTGGACTAAGATTAGAGTCAGAAACCAAAAATTAACATTAAGGCACTATTATTAACCTGCTTGTTGGAAGGACTACGACCCCATGAAAGGCGGATACTTTGTCCACCCAGCTGAGTTCCATTCAGTACTCGTAGAGCTTCCTCAGCACAACTTCTGCCATTACAACAAAGGTTTCCCATGTTAGTTACAACTGCATTTAAATTGATATACAAACTTCAGAAAGGCACATTAGTTTACCTGTCAGCAAATTGAACAAAACCACAACGTTTGCCTACTGGTATTTTCACATGAAGCAGCTGTCCATAATGTCCAAAAACCTGCCTTAGATGGTCATCCGTTACATCGGAATCCAAATTCCCGACAAATATCTGCAATCAATGTCAACCTAATATAAGCAGAAGTCAACAGAAAATTCTGGTACGTCCATAAATAAATGTACTGACAGTTGTATTAGTAGGGTCATCCTCATTTTGAGTTCCATTGGTACTTTGATAAGAAGCTGCAAATGAAAAAGGCATAGGTGAGGGTAAAAGCAGATAAACTCTTTTATCATTTAAAAGAAATACTCCTAGAGTTTACCAAGAAAACGGAAAGAAATGGAAAAGAAAACTACAAGCATGTGTACAGTAAACCATTAAGAGCAGGCAAAAAATCACATAGACCAGATCATTTAGTGCTAGGTCATTACAAACAAGTTTAAGGTTTCAAGATGAGCAGGACTAAACAGAGTACTTGGAATGCAAGTTCAGCGACGCAACCCATGATGCAGGCGTGGAAGTGAAGCTGGATTCACAAGTCATTCCCAAGAAGGGGAGTTACAAGTACCTAGAATCTATTAACCAAGGTAATGATGAGATTGACGAGACATCACATTGGAGGAGGGGGGATGAAATAGAGGCTCGCTTTCGGGGTTGTGTGATAAAAAGGCGCCACCAAGACTTGAGGGTAAGTTTTATAGAGTGGTGGTTAGACTTACTATGTTATATAGGGCGGAGTGTTGACCTGTTAAGAACACCCATGTCCAACAGATGAAAGTAGCAGAAACGAGGATGCTGAGATGGATGTGTGAGCATACCAATTTAGATAAGATAAGGAATATGGATATTCTGGAAAAGGTGGGAGTGGCACCCGTAGAGAACAAGACGAGGGAAGTTAGATTGAGATGGTACGGGCATGTGAAGAGGCGGTGCATAGATGCCCCAGTGGGGAGGTGTGAGAGGTTGGCAATTGGGAGGCTGAGGAGAGGTAGATATAGGCCTAAAAAGTATTGGGGGAGAGGTGATTAGGAATGACATGATGCTACTTCAGCTTACTGAGGACATGACCCTTGATAGGAAGGTATGGAGGTTGACAATTAGGGTAGAAGTGTAGTGGTTAAACAGGCGTGTCTTATTTACATGCGGTATCATTAGCGTTAGCCTTGTATTTTCAATTTTTTTGTATCCGCATACTTTTACTATAGGTTGTTTCTTCGCTTCGGTTATTATATCACCTTTCCTTGCTATGGTTACTACTTGTTGTTTCTGCCTAAGTTGCTCCGACACGACATTTTAGGTGCCGCACCCGTATCGACACGACACTAGTATGGGTGTGGGCATGGGACCCGTACAGGATCTGTTCAAACAATTTTGGGTACTTTGACTAGGACGAAAGGAAAAATTAAAACAAGATACAATTTGATTCCCGAAATAAAAACCAAAACTAGGGTAAATTTACAGAAAATAGCATATTTTATCTAGGAAATCAATCATTTAATTATCTACAACTTGAGAATAAAAAAAAAACCCACACTTTACAAACTAACTAAGTATTTCACAAAATTTTTATGATTTAGAGATATTTTATATTTGTATTTTTTGAATTATTATTAGCCGAATCCCTGTACCCGTATCCGTACTAGGATCAATATCCCCAAATCGTAGAATTTACATCTCGAAAGATCCGACCTCTAGATTCGCATTCGTGTCGGACACCCGCACACGTGTCTGAACAACTTAGGTTTCTGCTTCCTTTTTGGTTTTTTTCCTCTTGAGTCGGAGGTCTATCGCAAACTACCTCTCTACCTTCATAAAGTACGGGTAAGGTCTGCGTACACTTTACCCTCCACAGACCCCAATTTATGGGATTTCACTAGATTTGTTGTTGTTGGCATCTAAAAGAGCACTGTAGTGTTCGATTCAAGAGATAAGAGAAGACTCGATGAGCCACTATTTTTATTGCAATGGAGGTGCCAGAGCCAGCTTACGCACACCTCGATTATTTCACTGGATACCTACTAACTCCCACCAACACAGGTACCTCATAACTCTATTCACCCTGAGCTGCTATTGTCCTTTGATAATGCACAAAGGCGGATTATCGAAGGTAATATTATTTAATAAATCATATGGGTCTAACGAACCCCCCCCCCCAAAGAAAAAAGCACCTGATATGAAAATTCAAGCATACATAGAAACATCCTTTCATTGGAACCCCAACGTAAGTTGTCCAGTCCGATACGGGTGTGGATGGATCTGGAGGTCGGATCCTTCATGTTCTAAATTTTAAGATTCCAGGGTATGGATCCAGGTACGGATACGGGTGGGGGTTTTGGCTAAAAATAATTCAAATATCTAAAAATGGAGTTATAAAAATGTGTCTAAATTATGAGACATTATGTAAAAAACTTACAAAGCATTCCGAGTAGAAGAATATTGATCAAGAGAGAATACGAGAAGGAAATAAACGGAAAGGACTAACATATAAATTTTTATCTACACTATTCCATGTTAATCAATTTCACTATAATTTTTGTTTTGATTTCAAAAATCATTGTAATCTATCCTTATGCTTGTTCAGTTTATCTGTTTATATTCATGATTAGTAGATTATCAGCAAGTTTATATTGATCGGCACTTAGTGTTGGTTATCCGTCGCGGCCCTAGGCTGGGTCGTGACAAACATGCCGTCAATTTTGGTTAATGTACCCAAAATTGGTTGACCATATCCGATACGGGTCCCACACTCACATTGTATCGACACGGTGTGGTACTGAAAGTGGAGTCCGAGTGACTTAGGCCCCAACAGTGTGCATACTCTGTACTCCATAGTAAACATATTTAGATGTATTAAGTGGTTGGCAAGCAATACAAAATTAATATTCATATTTCTTATTAGGTTCGAAGTACCAAAAAGGTGAAGAAAAAATGTCAAAAATACAAAACAGTGAAAAAGCAGTTAATCAATAAAAATACTTTTCAACAGGATTTGAGCTCATGACATGAGCCTGACACATATCATGTTTATTACTATTTTACCATTTAACCAAAGTTCTTGGGGCTTATCAAACCATTACTTCAAATTATCTCAGTATCACTAATATAAATATGCAAGTCAGATTAATTATTTTTGAGAAAGAACAGGTCATTAACATTATTAACTCATACCCATCAAACACCATCATATAAATTGGGACAATTGAGAGATAATGTGGGAGAGAATCCTCGAGCCTTAATATCCCTTAACAATTTATAACTCTCAACAAACTCTAACAATCAGGGAAAATAATAAAAAGAAAAGATTTAAAATATTAGTGGTAAAACTAACTATACAAACTTCAGAAAAAACAAAGAAACGGAAAGAATTTTAGACTAGAATCTGAAAATCAAATATAAAACTACATACAGCCACATGTGGAATATACACAGCCAGAAGCAGAAAGAACCATGTTAGTATGGTGTACCAAAAGGGACATGTTATGGCTGCATTAGCATATGATGGTGAGTGGGAACTCCCACTCCTCTGTTGCCGATATTTTGAACAAGAGGTCAGGAGGTAAACAACAAATAATTTGATTAGTATTGTAAATGAAAAAGATTTAAGAGATGGATGGATTTTGATAAGTATTGTAAGTGAAACAGATTCAAGAGATGGATGGATGCAGGACTAGGTAACTTTATTTAGGAAGTGAGACTGAGGAAAGCTTAGACGAAAACTGAAGATTAAAGTGTCACTCATGGCAGGCTAACAAGATATGATGAATAAAATGGCTGATAAGTATAGATGAAATAATCTGATAGAAAGCATAAAGGAAAGGGGAAAGAAACTGGAAAAAAAAAATTAATGCCACGAGGATCCGACGTAAAGGAAATTTAACCACATTTAAATGAACTGACCTACACAACACCACGTCCTAAAGGTACTCATTTCGGCTGAAACAAGCTCCAGGCTCCGAAATGATAGAGCCTTCAGTTTACCCTGCTTCGAGACAACCGGAGGTTTATGAGATTTGATATTTCAAGGGGTGTCTTTAAGTAATGGTAAGGAAATTATGTTGTAAGCTGGTGCTAATCTTCAAGGAATGAAAGCAAACATAACAATACAGTTTAAAAGTCAGGCCAAAACAACAAGTACTTGCACCCAGACAAAACCAATATCATCCTCAAACCATCAAAATTCAACTGTCAAAGCACATAATAATCAAATTTACAAGAGCAAGATTCAAAACCTAGGAATGCATAAGTAATCAACCGTAAGCTCGATGCAGTTCTTAACAGCTCTAAAAGATATCCACGTAGACCAGTACAAGTAACGGGATTGGAACATACCTTGCACCTGACCAGCTACACTATTCTTGTTAGCTGCAGGACCTATCCGCATTGGCCTAGTGGAGCAGAACTTCCCATTCATCTCAGTCATAGCACGCAATTGCTCACTTTCATCCCCGAATTTAACAAACCCATAACCCTTTGTGCGCCCAGTAACCCTATCAGTCACAACCTTGGCACCCTTGACTGAGGGGTAGCTGGCCCTGAATGTCTCCTGAAGCATATAATCAGTAACATCAGCTGCCAAGTCTCCAACAAAAATTGAGTATTCAGGACCAGTATCTGAACGTTTTTCACCCGAACCAGGAGATGCCCAGTTGAGCCTAAAGGGTTGCTCAATATTAGGCATCAAGGTGCCATTATATGCTTGTAGGTTCTTTTCTGCAGCCGCATGACTAATAAACTCAATAAATCCATAACCCTCTGATTGTCCAGTTTGCTTGTTGCGGATAACTTTAACAGAGACCACCTGCATAAAAAAAAATTAAAACATTCATACAATCACCAGAAAACTGAAAGAAAAAAAGGGAACGAATATTCAAATGGCAGAAATACTATAATCCATACATCATGCGCAGCAAAAGGCAAGAATAATTAAAAGGGAAAGCAAGAAGGTTTTGCCATATGTCTACATGAATGTAACTGAAAGATACAATTGCACAATCATTAAGCAAGCACAACTTTACACTTTTCATAGCCGGAAAGGCAGATGAAGCAAAAGCCAAGGAAACTTTACAATGTACAATTACAAGAAGCATCCACTAATCAGCCCTGATTTGCGAAGTATGGCCAAAGGCACGCTTAAGCCCTGAAGCTAGACGCAAAACATGTTGAACGCTTCGCTGCTTAGCGGGCGCTTCCATGTCATCATCAAGACTCTAAGGCATATGTTTCCTTGTCAATGAGCGTAGTTTTGAAGAGGCAACACAAAAAAAAAATTGGCATTTCACTTTATCATAGTTTTTTTTTTCAATTTCTTTGTCGTTATATTTGTTATTTATGCTTATAATTGATAGTCTTGGAATCCACATACATATTTGTATTTTCCTTCATTTATGCCTTTCTTCATTAAACCCACACTTTATTTGCGCTTAAAGCCCCAAAGGACCTTAGAACTTTTTGGCGATTTTCGCCTTTGATAACATTGAGCATGGAATTCCACTACCAAACCATGTGTAGTTGTCAAATTGTAAGAGTAAATTCAAATTTAAAAGAAAACAATAGAATAGTTTATGGAGTGTTAGCTCCCTTTTCATAGCCACCCGCACACACTGCTGGCATTCACTGAAATGCTCAACTATGTAAGAAACAAATTCTAAGTTTCAGAACAAATGCCTAACATCTTGCAAGCTCCCTAAAACTTATGGACTGACTTTCTTGCAAAATTGAGATCACAGCCAATGGACTATAGACTTTAGTGTGTATGTGCTCAAGCCATAACCGTGTTTCAGCCATAGCGCTCAAAGCAGATTGAATATCTTATCTGAGCACTGATTTAATTGAGACCAAAGTCTACAGACCCCACAATACACAAGGGTTACTACCTAACCAAGCATTTTCTTCAATTATACCTTTCTACAAGCTAATTTTATTATCAAAGCAGTTTATATAGAGGCACTACCCAGAGAAGTTAATTTGCCTCTGGCACACATAAGGAGAACTATACATCTTTAACCATAAATATAATACAACTAAATGCATATAAACTACACTTAAGTGTAACACGTTCCTCAAATTAAGATTTAAAACAGTGGGTACAAAATACATCTAAGCATATGAAAGCAAAAGCAACTATACACACACACACACTCACACACTAATTCTCGATAACAAAAAATAGGGAGAATGATCAAATTAGCCCCTGTACTATCCATTATTGAGAAACTTTGCCCTCTCTTACAGGTTTGATCATATTACCCTGCCGTTACGAAAAGTCTCTTTTTTTCCTTGACCCCCCTTAAGAAGCTCCAACCTAAGGGTAATTTTAAACCATAATAAAAAGTTTAGCCGTAAATTTGGACCTTTTTACTTGAAGAATTTGCTAACATCAAGGGTATGAATGGACTAAAAGTGTGATGGAGGAAAAAATTGAACTATTTCAAAAATTTAAGGGCAAAATTGGACCTTTCCCTAAAAAGTATCCAGTCTTTCCACTATAACACCTCCTAATTCTTAACGCAAATTCTCAGCAGCCACATATAAACATATCTAGATATCAGCATTCACAGATTTCCTGTCACTTATTTTCTAGTAATATAACGTGGAAATTCTTTTCTTCAAACAAAGAACTTGAACGTAACACAAAGATTCGACAAAGAACAATGACTATGTATTGCGCCGAAATTTCGGTAGATATGTCAAACCTCTCCAGTATGAGCGAAGCAGTTATGGATGTACTGTTCATCCATCCAAAACTGTAGATCTCCGATCCACAGGCTCCGGATTTCATCAGCACTGGTCGGTTGAGCCGCCGCGTTGTACTGAGTTTGCTGTGGTTGTTGTTGTTGCTGGTAATAATAGCCGGATTGCTGCGGCGGAACCTGGTACGACGTCGGCTGCTGCTGCTGTGCCATCCACTGTTGTGGTGGCTGCTGTTGTTGGTACTGTTGTGGCGGAGCCGCCGCCGTTGGTTGTGGAATCATGGAATTTGCTGGTTGCATATTGTTCAAACCCTAGATGGATGGTGAGAGAGGAGGCAGAGGGGTTCAGAAGTACGTATTATGTAGTGGTAGTGCGATGCCACAAAAAGGTTACAATTTGCCCCCGTGGCTTTTATTACTATTTTTGGAGATTATGAGTTTTTATCACTTTTCCTTTTTGGTTTGTTCCAAAAAAATATAATATTTTTCATTTTAAAAATAATTAAAAATAAATTTTTTCTATGAAATAATTTACATATTTGTTTTAGAACACAAATTTCAAAATTATTATTTCTTATTTCACTATAGTTAATTTTACGCTGAATTTTATCCAAAATTTCCTGCTCAAGTGCGATTAGTTGGGGTCAAACCTTGAGATAACTTGAATTTGTAAATTTATTACTATATAAGATAAATCAGTAGAGGAAATAGAGAAGAGAATCATAGGAATGGCAAAGGAGAAGCAGAGAAGGAGCATTAGCCACTTTGTAATGAAAAAAAAAGATTTAGAGACAATATCTCGACATGTAAACTATTGAACAACTTGGGGATATATCTATACAAGAGGAGCACATTTGAGTGTACCTTTGATTTTCACATCCTTTAGTACCACTCTTGTTTCATTAGTAACATGCAACTCATTCTGAGTATCAAGTATCAACAAAACAAAAACACAAGTTCAAGTGAAAACATGAACAACTGAAGAAAAAAAACATACACATAAACAAATTCTTTTTTTCAAATGAAACTAATTGAAGTGCTCTAGTTTTTACTACATAGTTATCCCGTTTTAGGTAACTTTATCTCTATGGTATTTTTCTGAGTTCGTAGTGCTTGGATATAAAATAATAAAGTTACTTTTGTCGCACATAGATTGAAGCATAGGCATCTATATATAATTGCAGTGGTTTAGTCATATAGTTGAATATATGAGATATGGAGATTAATTGTTAAGTCCCATTGTCGATTATTTAGGGAGGTAGTAGTCTTTTATATGATTTTGGACAATCCTAGATTAAGTTAGACGTGATGTTAATTTTTTTATTACAATATTAGACCCCCATCTTATATTTTTTATACTCTAGATGTTCATTCGTATTTAGTCCCATATCAGTTCTTTAGGAATGAGATAGTCTCTTACTTTTTATATGATCTTAGACAACTATCACTTCTTGAACTAGATTAATTTTGGCTTTGTATTGTGCCCAAAGTTTGCCCTGGCGATGGACGTACTGATCCGCCATATTCGAGGGACGTATCGTGGTGCATGTTATTTGCAGACGACGTTGTTTTGATTGACGAGACGTGAAACGGTGTTAACGCGAGGTTAGAGGAGTGAAGACAGACTCTGGTGTTTAAAAGTTTCAAGCTGAGTAGAACCAAGACAAAATACTTGGAATGTAAGTTTAGTGGTGCTACTCAAGGAGTGGAAGGGGAGATGAGGTAATTAACAAAATCATACCTAGGAGGGGAAGTTTTAAGTACCTTGGGTCTATTATACAGAGGGATAGGGAGATTGATGAAGATGCCACACATCGTATTGGGGCGGGATGGTTGAAATGGAGACTTGCTTCCGGTGTTTTGTGTGACAAGAAGGTACTACCAAAACTTAAAGGTATGTTTTATAGAGCGGTTGTCATACCAGCAATGTTGTATGGGGCTGAGTATTGGCCAGTCAAGAGATCTCACTTCCAGAAGATGAAGGTAGCAGAGATGAGGGTGTTGAGATGGATGTGCGGGCAAACCAGATTAGATAGGATTCATAATGAAGTTATCTGGAACAAGGTGGGTGTGGCCCCTATTGAGGACAAGATGCGGGAAGCACACTTAGATGGTTTGGACATGTGAGGAAAAGAAGCACAGACGCTCCGGTAAGGAGGTGTGAGAGGTTGACATTGGAGGGACTTAGGAGAGGTAGAGGTAGGCCGAAGAAGAATTGGGGTAAGGTGATTAGACATGACATGCCGCAACTACAGCTGACCGAGGATATGACCCGTGATAGGATGGTGTGGAGGTCGAAAATTAGAATAGTAGGCTAGGGAGTCTAGATTATTCATACCGGTAGTGTTAGTACGTACTCTCACATTTGGTTGGTAGTAGGCTTATTTGAATACCTGTCATTTTTTTTTTTACATTTCGATCATCTTACTATCTTGTTGTGTATGCCGCTTTTACATATTTTTTCGGTGTTGTCATGTCTTGTTTTCTTGTTATTATTTAAGGTATATATGCTTGCCTGAGCCGCGTGTCTATTGGAAACAGTCTATCTGCCTCTACAAAGGTAGGGGTAAGGTCTGCGTACACACTACCCTCCTTAGACCCCATTATGTAGAATTATACTGGGTATGTTGTTGTTGTTGTTGTAGACAATAAATTGCGTCGAGAAAATATAATCAAGACCAAAAAATATCGCAACAATCGTAGTATTTTATTTCGAATATTTGAGTGTTACAGTCTCTATGAATCCTCTTATTCTTCTTTCCAACAGTAAATAAAAGAGCTTTTGAGCTTAATCTTGAATTTTATTTTATTTTAATCCAAGTGCTTGAGGCATGATCTTGATCTTGACGTATTTTTAATCCAAGGGCTTGCAGCTTGTTCTTGAATCTTCGTTTTGATCTTTTAATCCTTAGAACACTTGAATGCTTGTAGCTTTTAGAGAAATCCGCAGCGTTTGATCCACGAGATCCCTCTTGCTTTTTGTTATAACTTCTGGTCCCTTTTTTGAGTTATGAAGACCCCTATTTATAGTTGTGGAAGGGAAGAGTTATGATAAGAACAAACTCTTTCCGACCAATCAAATTGAAGTGTGACATGGTCGTATTTGATTGGCCAGAACATGTCACTTGCACACATGGCGCGATTTCATTAGCCTTTTAATGTGACTTGGCATGCTTTGTCATTTTGACATGTGACATAATCTCATCGGCTCTTCTGTTTGACTAGGCGTTCCACGTCATTTGACACGTGGGCATCCATTTGGGCCTCTAGGTAGATGAAATCTTGGGCCTAATGAATTGGGCTTATCACTTCAGCCCAATTAAGTGGAGTATCTCAATGGATTAAGATTTATTTATATAATCCATATATATTGGACTTATATATTAATTCAATTATATTAGCCCGTAGTATTTATTTGGACTAATATATCTTGAATTTAAAATATAATCCAAATTATTTTATAATTTTAATAAAATTTATATGCCTACAAATGCCCCCTACTTCAAGACTTGTCGAAATATAAAATTTTGAACTTTAAAGACGAGGCTTGAAGTACATACACGCGTAGCGTGAAGATTTATCCTATAGAATTTCGAACTGTACGAACTTGACTCCGAGAATCTAGAAGCACTATGTTCTTATCAATTCATATTAGTGCTCACTTAGCTTAAATAAAGAAAGAAAGAAATTTTAACTTTTTCCCCTAACAATGTATTTCCAGGTGAGTCAAAACATAGTAGATCAATTCTTTAGACAACCTCACGTGAGAATGTGGAGGCTGTAAATGAATTTCATGCCAATTGATAGCTTTGGTGCCAAATTGATCCACGTCAGCTTTTATATATATTGAAAATCTTCACCAGTTGTAGAGCTTTCCTATGTGGATTACGATTCCTTATTGTTATTGGGCTCTAATACTTATTGATCCCCCGTCGTTATTGATTTTCCAATAGCTGCCTCACTTCATCTATAAATAATCGCATGCCTTCCAGTTATTCTACATCAATTGCAACTGACAAGCCTGTCCAAGTAAATCATTAACAGGTAAAGTATTTTTTTTTCTGTGTTTTTTGTCTTCTTTCCTTTATTTTTTTTATAGGACTAACTTCGTCGAATTACGGAGTATTTTAAAAGTTCGAGACGAAAACCTTTAAAAGTTCGCGACGAATACCTTTAAAATTTACGGGGAAGACCTTTAAAAGTTCACGTGAAGACCATCACACCGTCTGAGCTAAGACTTCATTTTTTTTATTTGAAACGAAGACTATTACACCATCTAAGCTAATGACTCCATCTTGTTTGAAGATTTAACTTCATTTTATCTGAGGCATAGACCATTACACCGTCTGGGCCAAAGATTTTTATTTTTTCTTAAGCGAAGACTATTACACCGTCTAAGCTAATGACTCCATCTTGTTTGAAGATTTAACTTTATTTTATCTGAGGCATAGACCATTACACCGTCTGGGCCAAAGATTTATTTTGTCTTAAGTGAAGACCATTACACCGTCTGAGCTAAAGACTTCATTTTATTTGACGCGAAGACCATTACACCGTCTCAGATAATGACTTCATCTTGTTTGAATCTTCATTTTATCTGAGGCATAGACCATTATACTGTATGGGCCAAAGATTTATTTTGTCTTAAACGAAGACACACCGTCTGAGCTAAAGATTTCATTTCATTTGACGCGAAGACCATTACACCGTCTAAGCTAATGACTTCATCTTTCTTGAATCTTCATTTTATCTGAGGCATAGACCATTACATTGTATGGGCCATAGATTTATTTTGTCTTAAACACTTTGAGAATCATCCCAGATATTATTTTGAATCTAACTTTAAATTCTGTCACGTCGATGATTTCATATTTTCACGGCTTCACCAAAATATTTGTATCTTGATGTAGGAATGTCGAAATCACAAACCGTTTAATTTCATGGAAACTAGACTTCAAAATCTAAGACATATCCAAAATTCGGAATCGAACACGTTGAGAATCGTCTCAGATACTATTTTGAAGCTAACTTCAAATTCTGTCACATCGACGATTTCAGATTTGCACAGCTTCACCAAAATATTTGTATCTTGACGTAAGAATGTCGAAATCACGAACCGTTTAATTCATGGAAAATAGACTTCAAAATCTAAGACATATCTGAAATTCGGAATCGAACACATTGAGAATCGTCCCAGATATTATTTTGAAGCTAACTTCAAATTCTGTCACGTTGACAATTTCAGATTTCCACAGCTTCACCAAAATATTTGTATCTTGATGTAGGAATGTTGAAATCACGAACCGTTTGATCCATTGGAAACTTAACTTCCAAATATATAACATACGCAAAATGTGAGACTTAATGCCATAAGGATAGTTTTAGATAATATTTCGAAGTCAACTTTGGTTCCTGATATGCCGACAGTTTCAAATTAGCGCGACTTCACCAAAATCTTTGTATCTTGGTGTGGAAGCCTTGAGATCTTAAGACCTTTTTAATTGTCAAAAATTGAAATTCAAGAGCTTAATTCTCACCAAATATCTTGGGTCCAGTTCTCTCTGAATTTGAAATATCATGAAGGTAGACCATAATAACTTGAAGGTGTGGCAAACGTGAAGGCATAACGGATCCCCAAACTTCAATGCAAATGCTTGGCATCCCCCTTAAAAGATATCAATAATTTCATTTTAGACACCAATTTAGCATAGCGGCTTGCCCCCTTTAAATTAAATGGGATCCAAAGTTTAACAGAAGCATGGTGTCCCAGCTCGATTTTCAAATACTGATTGAATGAATTACATTCCATCGTACTTCATTCGTACAACGATTGGGGGATTATGTATCTTTTGATTTTATGCGACTAAACTCAGAATGAAACTCTAAGCTGCCTAGAGGATCAAGTCATACCGTAGTTCAGAATGAGTAGAATTTTTTTTTAATTTTTTTATGTCCTAACTTTTGCCTAGGCCGCCTCTTTCGAGGTTTTCAACCTAGCAGACCCCTTTTTTTTGGGCCGTACACAGTTTGGACATGCGGGCCAGGAGTAACATGCAGTTTATGCTCATGCATTAAGGAGCGGTGCAACTTCAAGGATAATACTTCTTCAAAAACTTTCCATTGATAAGGCCGATTCTCATGCCATCTGCATCAACTAGCTTTTAAGCCCCACTTGAATAAGCTTCTTGCACGATATATGGCCCATCCCATTTTGAATTGAACTTCCTTACAAGTTTATGGGAAGTGATAATGGGCCTTCTTATGGCAAGGACTTGATCTCCTACTTGAAAGGATCTCGGGCGGACTCTTTTATTGAAGGCACGAGACAATCGAGCTTGATAGAATTCAAGACTCTATTGGTCCTCCAACATCTTCTCATCAAGAGCCTCTAACTTTGCAAATCGAAGTCGAGCATTTTCTTCATTAGTGGTCCCTTCTTGAATAGCCAGCCGTAATGAAGGTATTTGACGCTCAAGTGGCAAGACGACTTCGACTCCATAAACAAGTGAATACAGAGTTGCTTATGTTGGCATGCAGTGAGTCGTCCTATATGCCCATAGAGCTTCTTCCATACGGTCATTCCAATCTCGTTTGGATTTGGAGACGACTTTCTTCAGCAGGTTGCATAAAGTTTTGTTGAGTGCCTCAGCTAGGCCATTGGCGACAACATTGTACATCGAAGAGTTGCGTTGCTTGAAGCCAAAGAGATCATAAATCTTGTTCATCAACCTATTGTCGAATGGCTTTCCATTATCCGTTATTATGTAACGAGGAATGACAAATCGATAGATTATGTTTATTCGGATGAAACTTGTAACATTTTCCTTCTTTGCCTCCTTAAGAGAAACAACTTTAGCCCATTTTGAGAAGTAGTCAGTTGCGGCCAAGATGTATAAGTGCCCACCAGAAGACTTCGGCAGTGGTCCCACAACATCCAATCCGCAAGCGTCAAACGACCAGGATGCAACAGTCGGGTGCAACACTTCAGGAGGTTGATAAATAAAATTCGCATGGAATTGACAAGCCTTGCATCTTCGAGCGTAGTCCAAGCAGTCTTTTACCATCGTTGGCCAATAATATCCCATCCTTTTTATATGGAAGTGGAGCTTTGGTCCAGACTGGTGCGACCCACATACCCCAGAATGTGCCTCTTGCAAAGCTTGGAGTGCTTCTTCTTCCCCTAAGCATCACAAGAGTAATCCCTCGAATGACCTTATGTATAGAGTGTCTTTGTAGTAAAGGAAACGAGGTGCACGACGATGGATTTCAGTCCTTCTCCTTGGATTTTTTGGAAGTATCCCATAGCACAAGTAGTCGATAATGGGTTGTCGCCATTCTTCTTTCTCAACTTCAGAAACAGCGACAAGATGCTTGAGTTTATTTTCTTCACCTTCAACCTCATTTAGTGGCGGTACTACCCATTTTTGGCAGACAGTAACTTGCGCTTGATCAGGCAGGGTTAACGATGAAGCTAAGGCAGCTAAAACACCAGCCTTCTTATTTTCTTTCGTTGGCACATACTGAATAGTCACATCATCGAGCCACCCCATTAACTTTTTAGCGTAATCATGATATGGGCGTAGTTCAGGATTCTTAACCTCGTAACTACCCAAAAGCTGATTGACCACTAACTGGGAGTCACCAAAGACTTGAAACTGCAATTTCTTCATATCAACGGCCATTTCAAGCCTAAGTATTAATGCTTGATACTCAGCAACATTGTTGGAACATAGTTGTGTCAAGGTGAAGGAGTAGGGCAAGACTTCACCTTGGGAAGTGACAAATACTATGCTAGCACCAGCTTCCCCGCGATGCGCAGCACCATCAAAGTACATCTTCCATGGAGGTTTAACTTCAATGACCATTGCGTCCTCATCAAGTAGTTCGTCAGTTAGCTCCCAGTCATCAGGTATCGGATGATCTGCCAAGAAGTCTGCCAATGCTTGTACTTTTACAACCTTTTGAGGGATGTACAAGATCTCTAATTGTTGAAATTGGAGATACCATCTCTCTAGTCTATCACTAAGAACAGGTTTTGACATCACGAACTTGATGGGATTTGCTTTGGAAACAAGACGGACAACATGAGCTTGAAAGTAGTGCTTCAACTTTTGAATTGATAAGACTAGCGCCAAAAACAGCTTTTCAATTGGCGAATAATTCAGCTCATTTGGTGTCATCATCCTGCTCAAGTAGTAAAGGGAGTTTTCTTTCCCCTCGCTATTTTCTTGGGACAACAGTGCTCCAACAGACCTTTCTTGTGCCGCAATGTATAGTATCAATGGCTTTCCAGGTATAGGAGCTGCTAAAACTAGAGGCTTCACCAAGTAGGCTTTGATACTTTCGAAAGCGTTGCTAGAAGCTTGGTCCCACTTGAAAGGAATGCCTTTCTTCATGAGGCAACTAAATGGTTGACACCTTCCAACTAGGTTCGAGATGAATCTCCTAGCGTATGCTAGCTTTCCTTGCAGACTTTTCACTTCATGAATATCCCGAGGCTCAGGCATTTTCAAAATAGCATCCACTTTGGCTTGATCAATTTCGATCCCTCGATGTCGGACAATGAAACCAAGGAACTTTCCAGAAGTAACTCCAAAGGCACATTTCAATGGGTTCATCCTAAGTTGGTACCTCCGGAGCAACTCAAATACCATTCTCAAGTCTTTCAAGTGGTCNTAAATACCCTTGGGGGTGCTGAATGCAGTAAACTCTTCATCTTTTGGTGCCATGCGGATTTAGTTATAGCCCGACGAACCGTCCATGAAAGACATTGCTTTCTAACTAATAGTAGCATCAATCATCAGCTCTGGAATAGGAAGCGGGAATTCATCTTTGGGACACTCATTGTTGAGATCCCTGAAGTCAACACATACTCGAGTCTGGCCATTCTTCTTCCTTATAGGGACAATACTTGAAACCCATGTTGGGTATTTAACCTCCCGAATAAATCCCGCTTCAATGAGTTTGTTAACTTCGGTTTCAATCAGGGGAACCAAGTCTGGCCTAAAGCGCCTTTGAGCTTGCTTAACAGGAAGAGTGCCATTCTTGACCGCAAGGTGATGAACCGCCACTTTAGGGTCCAAGCCAGGCATTTCTTTGTAACTCCAAGCAAAGACATCCCTAAACTCCTTGAGTAACTCAATATAAGTGCTTCTTCATCAACTTCTAGTAAAGCACTTAGGTAGGTGGGTCTTGGTTCTTCATTGGTGACAAGGTTAACTTCTTTTAAAGCATCAACAGTTGCTTTCACCACTTCTTCAAGTTTCGAGGGAGCATCTTTCGCATCTTCATTTTCTTGAGGGTCCCCATCGTTGAAAGATATGTGATAACACGATGAAACATCGTCCAATTTCTCATCATCATCCATTAGAGATAAAATCCATGCTCGCTTTGTGCAGTAACATGATACGAAGAACCCACACTTTCTTCGTCTTCATCACGTTCTTTAGTGTATACCACGGTGTATGGCTTCACCTTCAGTACTTCATCACACGAAACCATGACTTCTGTTTGTCGCCTCATTCTAGAAGGAACCAAACTTTGGAAATCTTTAGAGACCCTCTGAATTTTGGGCAAAACGAGTGTTCTTGTATTTTGATAATTTTTCTGGAACTTATTCACCTTCTTTAATGGACCCAATCTCTCAAATACGGAAGTCCTCACAGTTGATTTTCCAAGTCTGTCAAAAATAAAAGGCCTGTTAGAAGCGGCAAATTCGTTTTCTATAGTGATGTGATTGCTACTCGCTCTTTTGATGGAGATGCGCACTGGTGACGGTTGCTTGTATCCCAAACCTTCGCGTGGTTGCCTCATTGCAGCTTCTGATGGGAGCTTCCCTAGCTTTGACGTCTCATCGGGATTGTATCCAGCTTTCGCAAATAGCTTGTAAGCGTTAGGATCAAAGCCTTTATCTATTCGCTTTGTAGGGAGTGCCACATTCTGCAAATGATTTTGAGCTACAAACCCTACAAGCGGCTTCGAGGACAACTTTATTGCCTCAATTCGTTTCACCGGAAGATTTAACTCATTTAGTGTGTTGGTTTGGAGATTAGATGATTCGCCCTCATCTTTCTTCCTTTTAGGGACATATTGGAGCTTAGGACTTACTTTCTTGCCATAAGATGCAATGTCCCCTCTATGAGGTTTATTCACATTGGGCTGTACCTCCTCAGTAACGGTTTTGGCTTTACCAATAGTGACCTCAGTTCTTTTGGTTATGGGCTCGTCATTCTTGTTTTTCATGCCATCATCAACCTTTAGATCTTTCACAATGCGGTTCTTCTAGTAGAACTTTGCATCGGCGAAGTGTGACTCTGCCTCGGTGAATGGCTCATCATCAGAAACTATCTTCTTCTCGACTTCACCCTCGTAGTATTTTAAACATTGATAGTAGGTAGATGGAACTACTTTATTCTCATGTATCCAAGTCCTTCTAAGAAAAACATTGTATGAAGTCTTTGCATCGATCACATGTAACCATGCACTTGATTGCATATCTTCAATAGTGATTCCCAGCTTGATCGTGCCTATGGCTCTTTGCCTTCCTTGGTTGAATCCTTGAATCATCACACGACTTTCTAAGAGTTCGTTCATGGGAATACCAAGTTGTTTCACAGTGTGAATTGGCAAAATGTTCACTGAGGATCCTCCATCAATGAAAATTCGGTTTACCCTTTCATCACGCATATAGCCAACCAGGTACAATGGGAGGTTATGAGGAGTGTCACCTCGCAGAAGATTGTCACTTGTGAATGTGACTTTTTCCTCACAAGCATCAACTTCTTGAGTAGTGGAGTAGATGAGCTTTTCCGAAGATGGTGCCGACGGTAGGTCATCACTCATTTCTTTCCCTTCGTCAGTATGGCAACAAGAGGCATCAATACCCCCATGGGAAATCTTCGTGCAGAACCAACTTGGTACAAATTCCTCCGAGGTCACTGGATGTCGTGGCTTCTGAGGGTGGTGCACCTCCACTTTCACTTCCTTTAAGTGCTTAACTGGGTTCCATCTCCTAGGTCTTTTCACCATAATTCTCCTTGTTGGTTGTTCCATTAATCATTTTCGTGGGCTCCTTTTGTGGCGCCTACGACGAGTTACCAACGTCCAACCTCCATCGTCTTCAGGTTGATGGTCTTCAACTTTGTGGTTTTCCAGTAATTCTTCATCCTTACTTTCTTTAAAACCGCATAATTCATCCGGACTGAATGAGCCAAAGGTGATAAAAACTTGGTTTGCGCTTTCTTTCTCATCTTGAAGCACGATCTTCTTTTCACGACCAAGTCCATAACTTTGTCCTTGAAGACAAAGCACTTCTCCAGAGAGTGGCTCACGAGTCGATGGTACTTGCAGTAATTTGGGTTATTTGTTCTCCCAACTTTATTTGGCTGCTTCATCTCCGGGAGCTCAATGAGATTTAACTCGAGGAGTTCTTCAAAAATAGCCGGCACATCAGAATCCAGAAATGGGTACTCTTTATCTTGCATTTCTCGTAGAGTCAACTTTCCACTTGGATTATCTTGAAACAGAGTGGATCTCATACTCTGCTTCTTGCTCACTTTCGTCGCGAACTTCGCAGGTGATGTGTTGACATTCATAACTTCTTTATTTTCGGATCTTGGTATAAATTGCTCCATTTTCTGACTTCTTGCTTGACATTCCCTTTGCGAGGTTCATAGATAGGCAGCCTTTCATTTCCAGCGGAGGCCATGCTCACCTTCATGTCATGGGCACGAGTTGCAAGTTCTTCAAATGTGCTAGGCTTGATACCTTGCAAGAT
>ML310106.1:0-11925 GCA_005239505.1 Nicotiana paniculata
GATGTAAAAATCAATGTTTTGTCACTTCAATGGTTTCCTCTCTTCGAATCCTTCGAATCCCTTATTCAAGTTGTGTTTTCGAGGTCTATTTATATGTTTAGGACGAACCCTAAATGTGTAGGAGACTTCTATTCCAACCGGGAAACACTTAAACTCGTCAAAACTCGGAATTGACCGAACTTGGGACCCCGGGCGTTTGGGCTCAAACGCCCCCTTAAGGCCAGGGCAGGCCTGGCGTTTGGGATCTAACGCCCCCCCTAACGCCAAGGGCTGCCTGGCTTTAGGGGCCAAACACCCCCCTAACGCCAGGGGCTGCCTGGATTTAGGGGCCAAACGCCCGGCTATCGCCCGGGTGTTTCCTCTTCGACCCTTAAGCATATTTTTGACGTATTTGCATCCCTTTAGCTCCGTTTCCATCTCCACTTCACCTACACATGAAATAAAGGGGATGCCTGGCTTTAGGGGCCAAACGCCCGGCTATCGCCCGGGTGTTTCCTCTTCGACCCTTAAGCNCACTTCACCTACACATGAAATAAACTCCATTAAGCACATAAAAAATGTGTTTTTATCATTAACGCACATAAAATGTAAGGCATATAACATATTAAACCATGAATTCTAGCCTCGCATCAGAACACACTCTGCTATCTGCGAACGCGAAGAACTAAAAAACCCTAAAGCCTATTATGCCTATGCGTTTGCGGCTACACCCACGCGAACGCACAAGAGAAAACCAGAACAGCAAAAGCTAATGCATTCTTAAATCCAAATCTAACCCGTTGAGCATCCGAAATACACTCGAGGCCCCCGGGACTTCAACCAAAACTATCAACCAACTCTAATACCCCATTCAAACTTGGTCGAGCCTTAAAAACACATCTCATAACATCAGAATCATCAAATATGCATAGATTCAAGCTTAAGAACTTATGAAATTTCTAGAATTCACATCTGATGCCGAAACACGTCTAAACTCATCCGAATGACCTCAAATGTTGCACACAGGTCATAAATTTCACCTATCGGCCGAAATGGCCGAAATTCTAACTTTCGCCAATTCAAGCCTAAATCCACAACCGACCTCGAAAGTATATTCCGAACACGCTCCTAACCCCTAAATCACTCAATGGAGCTAACGGAGTCGACGGAATTCCATTCCGGATCCGTCTTCACACAGCTCAATCTATGGCCAAATTACTAAAGCTAAATTCCACATTTATGGACTAAGTGTCCAAAATCACCCCGAATTTCATCACTCAATGCTCCGACAAGTTCTAATAACATAAATAGACATGGGAGAAGTGGTTATTAGAGGATCGGGGCGCTAACTCTCAAAATGACCGACAGGGTCATTACAGGTACAAACTGTGATATAATTATAATACAATCGTGATACAATTCTAAATTATGATACAAATTTGATCTTCATCGTTTTCAAGTTTCAATTTAAAACATCCAACTAGAACTAACTCAAAACTTAAATTATGATACAATATTATATTTTAATAGTATTAATATTGTATCAGAATTGTCTTAGGTATTGACGTATCAAATTCAACTCAGATACAATTATGATATATTTATCATACAACCGTAATATAATTCCGAAACTTCTTCTTCCTCAAGTTTCAATCAAAAATTCTGTCACGACCCAAATTCCAACCTAGTTCGTGATGGCGATCAACACCGGAGTTGGGCAAACCAACATCAGTTTACTAGCGAGTTTACTTTACTTATTTAAATATTTAAGTTCTCGTCAAATTTTAGATTTAGAAAATCATTTAAAGAAAACGGTCAAGTGAATGCAACTTGATTAAATGAACTCAAAAGATCATTTTCCATCATATGTAGTATAGCAAAAATATTAGAAAACTAACAACATGTGCCAAGACCTAGTGTCACAAGTCCACAGGCAACTAGTGGAATATACAAAGTAGACAAAATAAATATACAACTGTCCGAAAGGGGTAGACAGAAATATCCAAAAATAATAGAAACTCCACAGTGCTTCTGAGTAACGCCGGGAAGAGCAGATCACCGTGTAGTCTAATCCAGTAAGTACCCTCACGATCGCGCTCCGGTATGATAACCAGATGCACCAGCCTCAGAACTTGTACAATTAAGTACAGAAGCGTAGCATGAGTACATATAAACAAATATGTACCCAGTGAGTATCCCGTCTAAACTCGAAGAAGTAGTGATGAGAGGTAGACGTATTACTCACTAGCGTCATTAACAATAATATGATTAGGCAGATTTAATTAGGATTAGCAATTATGGAAATCAAGTAGATATGGAATATCAAGTATGTTCACTACCACCTACCGCAAGTGCCAAATAACAACTATAATAAAAGTACAAAGTCCCCTTCCACATAGAACAATTCATTTGATAATAATAATAAGACTCTCAGTCAAATACATAGCATATACTATGCCGAGGCGTACGGCCGAAGCGACGCAAAAATTAAATGTGCACTGCCAAAGGGTCGAACAGCTCGAACCATAGATGCATCTATTACCCCGATCGCGAATCGATCATGCGACGCGATTGACATAATATAAGGCTACCCCGCTCACGAATCATACATGCGACACGGGTGCTCGTATACATACACAGAATTATCAGGAAATTCAGGAAATATAGAGTTTATACTTGGAAAACAAGAATCAAGGCAATATCAAGATGTAAACATAAACTTATTTTCTATCATACTAGTTCAAGGATAATAATCAACTAGGAATACATACAGGGATACAAGTAAGGCATATAAGCATGCTTGTGAGTCCTAAAGACTACCCGACACAACATAGTTGTAGCTACGCGCGGACTCTCGTCACCTCATGCGTGCGTATCCCCTGCAAATAAGGACAATTCAATAATTTATAATTACCTATGGAGACAATTTCCTCTTACAAGGTTAGAAATGAGACTCACCTCGTGCGAACCTACTTCTCGGATCAAGAACGCGCCCGAAACTCCAACCTCTACACCCGAGGACTCGAAACTAGTCAAATGTTATATAAATACGTTAACATACACTCAAAAGTATGAAATTCTCTTACTAGCTTAGCTAATTCATCATTCTTGAAGAAATTCTAAAATACACCCTCGGGCCCACATGCTCGGATTTCGGAAATTTTCGAAGAAAACACTCACCTATAGCCTAAGGATCATTAATATATAGTTTTTGTATGATTTCATGGAGGAAAAGTGGTGAATTTATCTAAAGTTCATCAACCCTAGGTTTCCACTCTAACCCCTTTGATCTACACTAATTGGGTGTTAATCTACCTAAGATTGGTGTAATAAACCAATATTTAAATGGAAATTACTTACCTCTTAGCAGCTAGGCCGAATTCCCTCTTGAAAGCTCTCAAAATCGCCTATGGTGTGGAAGAAATGGTGAAAAATGGTTGAGTCCCGAATTAAATGAGCTCACTGCCTTCAGTGACCTCGCACCTGCGGCTCGAGGACCGCACCTGCGGAAATTGGCAAAGGGACTAGGGATCGCACTTGCGGAGGGGTTTCCGCACCAGCGGACCCGTTCCTACGGAGAAAGGTCCGCACCTGCGATCTGAGCCTTCTCCCTTATGCGTCGCACCTGCGAGGCCTTGACCGCAGGGGTGGTCTCGCACCTACGATCTGGGCAACCGTACCTGCGGTCACACCAGACTTGGTGCACCAGCAGCTGAAGCTACTTGTTTTTGGCTCCGTTTGGTGTCCGGGAGGCACCTGGGCCCATCCAAGCCCCCGTAAAATTATACCAACAAGTCCTAAATCATATTACGGACTCGCTCGAGCCTTTAACACCCAAAACCACGCTAAAACTCAAAATTACTCCTCAAAACCCCTAGAATCAAACTTGAGAATTTTCAAGTTCTTGAATTCGGTTTCAATGCGCCGAACCAACCTATAGTACTCAGAATAACACCAAATTTTGCAAGCAAGTCGTAAATGACATAACAAAACTATTCCAAGTCTCGGAATTCCGTTTGGACCTCGATAACACAAAAACACGTTCCAAACCAAATTATGAACTTAAGGAAACTCTACTTTCGCTATTTGGCGTCGAAATGCTCCCGGGTCATCCAAAACTCATTCCGGACATACGCACAAGTCCGAAATAATCATACGAAGCTACTGGAATCGGCGAGACTCGATTCCAAGGTCGTTTACTCAGAATGTTGACCAAAGTCAAACTTGACCTTAAAAGCCAATCTTAAGGAACCAAGTGTTCCTATATTACTCTATACACTTCCGAATCCCGAACCACCCGTACCCGCAAGTCATGAATCATTGAAAGCCGCTACGGGAAGTCTTATTTAGGGAAACTGGGTCCGAATACGCAAAACGACCGGTCGGGTCGTTACAAATTCAACCTAAAACCAACTTTAAACTTAACGAATCTCCCTTAAAATTAAGATATAGACTCTAAAGGATATTTTCAATCGTTTTCAAGAACATCCAATCCAAAGAAATCACAAATTTGTAAAATCCGAATATCTCATTCAAAGTTTTGAAGCTTTTTAATGGTATGTCAATGGCAGACCCCTCCATCTGCAATTTCAGAGATAATGTCGATAGATTTGTCAATAGTTGAAGCTTTTTAATGGTTGTTGGTGGAACTAATTCAGTGAAATATATGATGCTACACTTTTAGAGAGATAATAATTCGATTTATATGAGGGAGAGAGAGATATTGGTTGATTTGTATGAAACAGAGAATGATTTTAAAACTTTTTTGAAATTGGGACGAAAATCGTGATTGTAGGAGGCTAATTAAGCTGACAGATGGGGATGGGAGATGCAATTACAAATTAATTTCTATATTTAAAGGATCTTTCTTTTATCATAATTTTGTACATAAATAGTAAATATAGATACAAAATGTAATTTTTAAGGAACCTAAAGAAAAATGGTTAATAAGTTTCTAATATAGTATAACTAGGTAAAAATTTCAATTATTTTGATTTCTATGGGTAACCCTTTATATATCCCTTTTAAAAGCAACCAATATTAAAAGTCCCACATGAGGATACCTAGGCAGCAGAACAATTGAACTCCAAAATTGGGCTTCACGAAAAATGATCTTTTAATTAAGAAAATTTTACCTCCTATAGAAAAGGTTGATACCTTATTTATTATAAATAAATACCCTTTTAAAAAATTATCTCCTATAGCTACCTTTTATTTTTTATAGCAAAATATTTATTTATGGTCACTTCCTACCTTTAAGCCATTAAATATGTTGTGTATTATTTTTCTCTCTCCCTCTCTCTTCACTCTCTCCTCCTTTCTCTTTCATCTTTCTTCTCTTTTTTCCCCGATTTTTTCTTCCCATGCTTTTAGAAATCCTAGCAGGGGCTGTATTCCGCAAACGATAGATCCGGCCAGCGACCACTTCCCCCCTTCCTTGTTGTGTCACCCCTAACCCCCCTCCTCCGGTCGGTGATACTTTTTTTTTTTTTTTTCTGAAGTGATGATTACATTAAAAAACCATTTGGTTTCCTAACGTGACGATCTAAAATAGCTGAAGTTGAAAAACTCTAAGATTTTCCAACATCTTTCACGCTATTTTGAATGGAAAGTAGAGAAGTAATTTTTTTTAACTTCTCGTTATTCAAAAATCATGATCCAACTAATTCAATTTCATTATACAAGATTATAAGAAGAAGATTTCGACAAGGTGAAGGAATGTGAAAATAAAACGGCAAAAGAAAAAAAAAGTAGCCGCTTTTCCTTGAAGAGTCTGTTACCTTTTTTCATTGTATTTCAGTGTATCTCGTTGTATTCCATATATTTCATTGTATTCACTGTCTTTTTTTTATTGAATTTCAATGTATCTAGCTTTATTCCATGTATTTCGTTGTATTCATTGTCTCGTTATATTTCATGAATGTTTTCAAACATTTTTTAATTAATATAATTTATGTATTCAGATGTATATATGTATTCAAATTTATCTGCAGTATGTATTCATATGTTTTTGCACTATAGATAACTTGCTATACTTCATGTATTCAATATATTTTTATGTATTTAACTATATTCAATGTAATTATATAATTTTAATATATAAATCTATTTGTAAAGATACCACTAAAAAATATTTTAGTAAATATACCACTAAAAAAAGGATGGATTGAATCTCTGAAGATTGCTCTGTTTTTGGGGTATTTCTCGGTTGAGAAACTTTTTTATAACTGAAAATACAAATTTTGTGTGTTATAATTGAGTTTGTTGAGTTATATTAGGAGTCTATCGCGTTAATTGATTCACTTACCGTTTTTAAGCAACTGAAGACTTTTTTTTCGCAAATTCCGTTATTATATTCACGAATACAACTCACGAATACAGTCAAATATATTCTCTGCTTAGTTGGACTCCCCTATTTTCCGCCGAATTTTGCTACTGTATTCATGAATACAATAGCAAAAATACATCGAATATAGTCTATAAAAACTAAAAACATAGCTATAGGAAGTAATTTAGTAAATGGTAGCTATAACAAGCTAATAATCACTAAAACATAGTGATTTCTGAAATTTTCTCATTATTTGATCAATATGGCTGTGGATAAGAAAATATTCATATTTTTACTTTTGGGATCATAAATAATTTATTTTTCACTACGTTGCTTTGAACTCTTAAGATATATATAGTATATAATTCAGGAAACTTTTGTCAAAAATTTAAAGAGAAGTTTCAGATTTGGAAAGCTCAAGGAAAACGAGTACTTAATTTTGGCAGATTTTTATTTATTTACTCAAGTAAATACACACACGCAAAAAAACAAAACGAAAACAAAAAATTAGCACTATTTCATCTACAAAGGATGCAAGTAGCACAAAACCCTAGCTATCTGAAGGCGCGCCATGTCACTAATAGAATTTGACATTTTTTCGACTGAAAAATTGTACTCGGAAGATTACGACCGTTTTGATCGGAGAATAAAAAAAAAGCTAGGGCTTCGTGTTGCTTGCATCCTTTGTAGATGAAATAGTGTTAGTTTTTTGTTCTAGTTTTTTTTTTTTGCATGTGTGTAACTTACTTGACTAAATAAATAAAAATTTGCAACTTACCCTCCGTGGACGAATCTTGCGGAGGAACGCTTAGATTTTCGGGGCATTGGATTCTCACCAATGTTTGTGTTTACATAAGGAATCACATCATCGCTTGCTTCTTGCTCTTTGGATTTATTAGCGTCATCTGAGGTCTCACTATTATTCTTGTGTTTTGGTGCTTGCCCTTTCTTTTAAGAAAGAAAGATCTTCATCGATCTCCACTATCCGGGAACGGACCGGAGGGAACCGCAGCATGGGAAATGTATGTGTCACGTTGCAAGGCTCATTTTGAGTTATGGGTTTGTGTCGTTCCAACAACCGGAAGGGAGCACCTCAGTATACGATCGCGTGCAGTAACTGGGAGTCCTATTACACCTAAGGCCAACTTTAATTCACCAAAACAAGGTGCGCTATTTGATCTTTCTCCCATTTACCGAGTCGAGTTATCACCCCGATTGGAATAGATATACACAGTGCCTCTACCCCTTGCTCTAGTCAGCTTTCTATCTCTTTCTCCAACCTTCAGGCGGATCCCAGGTCGAATTCCTGATCGATTCGTTTCATCCTTAGAGGATTGAGCTTTTTGAGACACCGCACTGCGATTGAATGGCCGATTCAGTCGGTAAATAAGAGTCAAAGTTATTGCCTTTGACCACATTAACATTTTCGACGGGTTCCATCAGAAATTTCAAGTTAATATTTTTCTAGGTCACTGACCGATTTAGTCGGAAATATTTTAAATATTTAAATAGTTATTTTTTCAGTAAACTATCGACCGAAGTGGTCGACAAAATGCGCTTTTCAAAATTAAAATCGAATCGGTCGAAAAAATTAATACCCCTTTCTTCTTTCTCTATCTTTCTCTTTTCTTTTTCTTCTTTCCCCCTCCTTTCGCCCACCAAATCCTCTGTCGCCGTCTGGGATTCACCGTCGTCATTGACTTCAAATCTGGCGGTACCACTCTTTCTCCCTCCCTCCCTCCCTCATCTCTGTCACACGTGGTAGCCCCCATTTTTAACCCCCATTTAATTTTATTTTTTTTACTTTTTCATGTATTCTCTATTTGTCTCTGACAGCGTGTCTTCTCCGGCGACTAGCATCTTCTCAGGAGACGTAAGTTGTTCCTTCATCCTTTCTCTGGCCTCGATTATTAATATATTTGTTCTATTTGTTTGTGTTGTCACTAAAATTAGAATTCTAGAATTTTTAGTTTGAATATGGAAACATTAGAATTGAAATTAGCATTAAAATAAAGAATAAATTATTCTGTAAGCTTGAAAAAATATTATATAGAGCCTTGAGTAACATTAAAATTAATCTTCTTTTGAATAAGTAAATTAGAATCAGGAGTATCTTCTTCTGAATTAAAAATTGTGGTTGAAATGAAGAATAGTTTATTCTTTTATATTCTTCTTCAATAGGAGTAATATTGTAATTTATATATGGTATAAAATTAGGAATAAAACTATTCAATCTTGATTTTATTTTTACATTGTAACGTATATATGTTATTCAATTAGTATTAAGTAGTGTTTTGATAAATTATAGCATTAATTATGATTCATCTTGCAACGAGCTCTAATTTTTATGTCATTTATGTGATATAACTAGTATAAGTTTAACAATATTGAAGTAAATATATAAAATAATTGTAAGATTAAATTTTTTTAAACATAATAAATTCATTGGCAACAAATTGTATTAAGTTTTAGGTTGCTTGAATAAATTGGTTGATTTTTGAAATAGCACATTACAACATTATTCCATACCGATCATGCCGACCGAGGATGGTTCAGCTTCAGCTTCCACTGCTATAAATTTTCTGTCCACACCGAATTTGCCACCTCTGAATCCTCGTTTCCCTACTAGTCAGCATGATGACTCACTATTGATTCCACCCAAGGCGGGCACGATGGTGCATCTGTTGTGCCTCCATCACTATCCACTCAATTTTCGTCTCCATCATCATTTACTCCTAGTATTCTAGACCTGATATTGGAGGATCTCAAGCGACTGCATCCCCATCTACTAGTGTTGCTTCAGTTGCTCCTTCACGGAGACAGTATGTTGGTGGGACTGTAGAGTATGATGATATGCATCGATTGATTATCGTACCCCATGGGGATGGGTAAGTAATTCCTTAATTTTTAATTATTACAATAAATATCTATATATATTTAACAAGTGTTTATTTCACATGTACTGCAAGTTTTTGCCATCCTTTCAGGCCACACATATGGTTGTGGAAACTATGTAGCCATTTTTTCATCGGCCGTGGAATTTCTGGAGAGAGATTCCTTACCAAATCAGATTGAATATGTAATTTTAATTTAAGGTACGAATAAATATAATTTATATAATATTTATTGTGTTAGTCTAAAATTTAGTTTAATTGCAGACTAAGTGTGTATGACAGTCTCAACATGAAAATCTAGTGAATGAAAATTTCAAGAAGAGAGTTCAGAACAGGATTAAATATACTTTGTTGCTCGAAAAGGTGGGAGCAGGCATTTGTGGTTGTGTGAAAATATTTGGAATCAACAATTGGCGAAATGGAGTACCAAAGGACTGAAGCAGATGAATGAATAGGCGAAGGCAAACAGAGCCTCCAGTAAGGGTGGCTCGTTACACACCGGCGGTTCAACCGATTTTGCGGCCCGTCGATTGAGATTGGTAAGTTAATTATTAAATTTCACTTAGCTTTACTTACCTGAGATCCAAGTAATAAACTCTTTTTTTTTTTTTGAAAGGAAAATGCACATGAGGGAGATGTTTCTCATGCTACCTGTAATGACCTAACCGGTCATTTTGGAAATTTAAGCTCCGTTCGGTGGCGTAAGATCTTGAACAGCTTTACATTGTGTATATCGACCTACGTGCGTGGTTGGATTCAGTTAACGGATAATCCGGAGTCGAATTGGAAGGAAAATTTCAATTTTTGAAGCTTAAGTGATGGAAGTTGATCGGAGGTTTGATGAGTAAACAGCCTCGGAATGAGTTTTGGGTGACGCCAACAGCTTTGTATGATGATTTTGGACTTAGGCGCGCGTCCGAAATTGGTTTTGGAGGTCCGTCAAGTAATTTGAGGTAATTCGGCGAAAGTTAGAATTTCGGCGATTTCAGCCGATAGGTGAAATTTTGATATCGGGCTCAGAATGAAATTTCGTGAGTGGCTGTAGGACCGTTGTGTCATTTATGACTTGTCAACAAAATTTGGCGTCATTCCGGGTTGAATTGATAATTTCGGCACGAGTTTTGATATTTGAAGAATTGAAAATTTATAAGTTTGATTTTTTGTTTCATTCGTCGTTTCAACGTTGTTTTATGTGATGTGAGATCTCGAGCGAGTCCGTGTTAGGTTATATGACTTGTTTGTGTGATTAGATCGGGTCCCGGGAGCCTCAGATGTGTTTCGGATGGGCTTCAGGTCAATTTTCTTCTATTCTTCACTGTTGATTCTGTCTTCTGGTTTTTCTTCTATGTGATCGCATAGGAATAGATGCCATCGCATAGTTTTCTGTGACCCGCCCAATTTTTACTCTTCGCAATCGCATATCACATTTTTTGTCAGCAAACATTTTCCTTATATGCGATCGCATCACTCCACACGCGATCGCATAGCACATTTCTTGGTCAGTAAATATTTTCCTTCTATGCGATCGTATCAGTCCTTACGCGATCGTATAGAACATTTTAGGCCAGTAATTATTTTCCTCTACGCGATCGCACTTAAACTCTCGCGATCGTAATGCTTAAAAATCTGGGCAGGCAGATTATATTTCAAAATCGAGGGTTAGGACATTTTTATCACATTTTATGTGATGACCCAAGGGGTCATTTTATAAAATTAGACTTCGTTCCATGCTAAATAATCATAAAAAGACAAAAATTAAATACCTTGATTTGTCTGCGTAGTCGGAGTGTGAAATCGGAAAGCTTTTATGTGAAAATATGAGAAATAGTGATTTTTAGAATTTAAATTTGATAAAAGTTGACTTTGGACTCGGGCATATGCTCGGAAATGAATTCGGAGGTCCCAAGCCTCATATTGTTTTGCTGAAATATTTATGAATTAAAGAAAAGAAATAATGTTTAAAATTATTGGTATCGGGTTCGTATTTTGGCTCCGGAACCCTGTACATCTTTGTTATGATATTTAGAGGTTAACTGTGAAATTTGGTGAAAAAAGGAGTTCGTTTGACGTGATTCGGACATCCGGTTGAGAAATTATGAACTTTAACAGTTTTTATTGAAAATGATGAGTTTTGAGGTTTAATTCATAGATTTACATGTTATTTTCATGATTTTATCGCACGATCAAGTCCGTATGATATTTTTAGACTTGCGTACATGATTTGTTTAGAGCCTCGAGGGCTCGGGTGAGTTTCGGATAGGTCACGAAGTGTTTTACACCTGAAAATAACTGCTGGTTTTCATTCTTCTGGTGTCTAGGTTTATGTGCTATGCGATCGCATAGGCTAGACTGCAATCGCATAGTGTAGTCTTCAGGGGTCCCAAGGTTTGTGTGGTGCGAACGCAGCTCCTGGTGTGCGATCGCGAAGCACTGTCCAGGTAAGTTGTGCGATCGCACAGTGTACTACGTGACCGCATTGTGCAACACCCCCTACCCTGTGCGAACGCACACCCCCACCCCGTGATCGCACTGCCCCATCCCCCTTACCCTGTGCGATCGCATATCGTTACCCGCGATCGCACAGTTGCCCAACCCAGCTAATATAAATATCGAATTAAAATCGGGCAGAACTCTTTCTTCTCCAATTTTTCGATGTTCCAACCCTAAAAACGAGTTTTCTTCAACAATTTTCATCCCCAATTCATAGGTAATCAATTCCAAACC
>MDKI01242520.1:0-35431 GCA_005239505.1 Nicotiana paniculata
AATCTCAATTATCTTTAACCACGGATCCATCATCGATCAAGTGGTCTATTTTTCCATCAGGGCCCTCAAACAAGTCTACCACATCTAAGTGGGTGATGTCAAAATCATTATCAGAGATAAAATTGACTTTAGGGCCTTTATTCTTTAGAGATGCTTGATAAAGCTCAACCAAATATCTTGGTACACGATATTTATAGATCTTGCATATAATCACATTTCCAAAATATTTTGGCGTATAATACGTACGTCATCAATGACCATTCATGCCATAATAATAAAATTATTTTCTTATTTCATCTCAAACCTCCTTTTAGAGGTGAGTATGATATATTCACTACCACTAGCGCGTCCATATTCTTCCAAGAATGAATATATATTCATAAATCAGATGTTGTCACATTCTCATCATGAATGGACCATAATCATCTATATGTGCTTTACAAAATCTCATGTCAAATCGATGACAAATATTACTTTCATAGAGGGAAAGATTATTTTGAGAATTCTTAATATTCCCATTATCATAATGATGACGATTATAATTTCGTCTATCGCCACGTCCACATCCATTGATATCTTCACGATAATAATTTTGTCCTCTTTTAGACTTATCATATATTGCTATCACATTCTCTTAAAGAGAATGAGAATGAAGCAAATTTAATGGGAGGAGTTTCCATATCTTTGCCCACAATCATACATGATTTGATTATGGCAAGGCATAGAATTTTTACCACTTCGGGTGTTTATAATTTATTGCAAACTCTATAGGAGTTATAATCAAAGTTTATTGTCTTTGCTTGCATTTAAAATCAAATTATAGAATTTCAAGAATTTAAAAGAGAAAAATAAAGTAAAATACTTACCTTAAATCCAGAATTTAATCATGAAGAAAGTTCATGAAGAATTGACAATCATTATGCTCAATCCCAAAGCTTCTACTCAATTGATTAGAGTCTCGTGCAGATAACGTGTTATAAACAATAAAAGAAGAAGAACAATATTGTAGAGAAAGAGAGAGAGGAAATTCTTATTGAATTTTGGGATGATTTACAATGGAATAAAACCCCTCTATTTATAGGAAAAAAGTGATTTAGCCACCAAGTAACAAACCCTAGAATCTCTCTAGAATATAGATATTCGCCATAAATAGAATTCTATTTATAACACCACGGAGTATATAAGCTTTTTTTTTAATTATTTCGTATCATGCATGGTAATATTATAGTCTCTCTTTAAATAAAAAAATATTACTCTCAGAGGATTCGTAAATCAAATTATATAGAAGATTGTTTACCCTAAAATTCGGATAATTATTAAACTTATATTATGGTTTTAAGGATATGCGATTTCGCTCAATACCAATTGATAAATGAGAAAATAAATGGACTGAATTGAACTATAAAATAAACCAAACCAGTGTTAAAGCTGGACCTCGACCTCAACTTAAAGTGACCTCGAGGTGGTAATGTAAGAGCAATAAAAGATGAACAATTCAGATGAACAGTAAGTAGAGTAATAAGCAAGAAACAAATGATTGTATATATTTTCTCAGTCAATGATCAATTATGCGTACAAATGAATGAAATTCCTCTTTATATACTAGAGGAATCCTAATAGAGGTATACTTCTAATTACAGAAGGGAATCATATAAACAACTGATTAACCACTATCGATTTGATCCGTTGCGAGATTCACGCCACAATCCTCGGCCAATCGCGGATATCTCGCATTTTCTGTTATAAAGCTATACGATATTACTCGAAGCATGTCTCTCAGGCCTCGATTGATATCAACATCGATCTAGAAAGAGGCTTCGATTTCGAATTCGTCGTCTCAGCTCTTCAATGCAACATTCCAGCCTCGATCAAATAAAAAAATCGCGTTTCTACTGTATACAGATAGTCCCCTCGTCTTAGAATATAATAATAAGAAACGATTTGAGCCTCAATTTTCTTATGAACTCGGTAAATAGTGATGTCATCCTCATGACTTAAGCGATGGAATTGACCGAAACGTCTCATCGGTACAGTCCCCCAAATAATTAATGCGCGTCAGTGGGCGGTCGGCCACTAGCGCCATCGAACTGTCACCGTGAATCTATAAATAAGGCTCCTTTTATTGAATCAAACTTTTACTTTCACCTTCATCAATTCTTCCAAGTCTTTAACTCTCTCAATCTCTTCTTTTTCATCACTCCTTAAGCCATCTCTATTAGTTTCAAACCACCAGAACTCAACACTTTCCTCTTTCTTCTACTCGTACCGTGGAGAAAAATTCCAAAACCTTTCCGCAAAAAGAAAAGGCTTCCTCTTCTTATTCACGGCCAGCCGGTGATAAAACGCTGGCGGAACCGCTCCCTAGTGAGTATGTTCCCGACCCGTGTGTTCTAAAGTTCGATTTCAAAGTCGAGAACCCTCCATCGGTCCCTGGACGCTGTGAGCGTGTATCGAGATATATCTTCTCGGTAACAGTGAAATATCTCGAGGGCGTTAAAAGGGATTGCAACTGGGGGGACAAAGTTGTACAAATCACTTCTCCTGAAAAAAGCATTACCACCCATGTGGAAGGGTTTCTAAGTGTTCACACTTACCCTTTCACACTGCGTTCCCTCGATCCAGTCATCATCGATTTCCGTAAGAGGTACCAAGTGACCCTCGGCCAAGTTCACCCTTCTTTTTGGCGCATTGTGATCATGCTCCGATTCTTTTCCAGCAAAGTCGAGGGGCTGTTATTCACGCTCGACCACCTCACCAGATTACACCGCCCCCAAATATTTTGAGGGTTGATCAAACTGCAACGTCGAACGACCAAGGCGTTGTTCTCGAGTATCGACGAGGACAAGGACCGGGGGTGGATGAGTCTATTTGTTCGGGTAAGGACCTCTGACCTCATCCCGAAGTAAAAATGCCATTCCCCGAGAAGTGGAATCCGGAACGTAAGTAACTCTTTGCTCATTAGTTTCCATGTTTCTATTCTTTGGCTTCATTTAACATCTTCATTTGTCATGCATAGTCTGCTTGGATGCCTCGAGCGATTCCTGACCTCGAGGACTAGGTTCGGAAGTTGGCCTCGAATGGTGAGTTTCTCTCTCTTATTTCTGAGGTGTTGGTCACATTTATTTATCTTACTCAGTTTCTTTTTGTGCAAGCCTGAACAAAGATGCGGTGTTGAGGCCTCCGAGCAGCGAGGAAAAGGCTAAGTCCCCGGTTCTGAAATCGAGGAAAGATAATAAGAGGAAGGGGGTCTCAGCGTCCGAGAACCCCAAACCCAAAAATGCTCTAGCTCGAAAGACCAGGAGGAAAGTTATTCCTCTTACTGTAGAGTCAGTCCAAAAGCTGAAAGAAGAAGAAGAAAATGAAGGCGATGACTCGGCGCTGGTGATTCGAGTAAGAAAGACCACTGAGATCGCCAAGTCCCTTAAGCGGGCGGTGGTTGCCGAGACTCTGCCTCGTGATGAGGAGGTGTTGAAGAAAGATTTGGGAAAATCTCCGGAATCACCCAAGGTCGAGTTCATCACTCGCCCAAAAAACATACCAGAGGGGGCAGGTTCCGAGACCCTCATAGCTGAGCAGAGCGCCCCGACTGACTCGCTCGGGGCAGTGACAATAGGTCACTCACCTTCTCTACCGGATTTCTCTGAGGATGTGATAAGAGATGCTCGGGCTATAAGGACCCCCAAGATAGGAGGAGTCCCCAGTGAAGAGGATCCATTTCGGGATTGTTTTACCGGGGTCGATGATGCCTCTGAACTCACGATGCATCTACCCTCTTCAACGAGGCCCCACGCCTTCTGAGATGAGTAAGTATTAATTTTGCTGGTGTAATTTTCTTCATTTTACCTTCCTTGTATCTCACTTCTCTTTTTTTTTATATAGGCCTTCTCCAAGTTTCGGGATGACTTAGGCCAGTGTGAGGCCAACCTTCAAAAGCTTTCGGAGGAGAGAAATGATCTCAAGCTCCTCCATAGGCAGAAGGATATTGAGGAGCTCAGGGACCTCCGAGCTGACTTGGCCAAGGCCCGTGAGGAAGAAACTGAGTTGAACGAGCAGGTAACTATTCTTTTGAAAACATACAGGCTCGATCCAAGGGTGGGGGCTAACATTTTGATGTCTCAGTTGCAGCAAAAATTGAGAAGATCGAGGTGTTCCGGGGGGAGGTTGATCAAGTTAAAGTTGACTGCCATAGGTGGAAGGAGAGCATGGACCGCTTTTCCGCGGAGAAAGAGACCGCATTGACTCAATTGTCATCGGCCGAAATACAGCTTCAGAATGCTAGGGAGAAGTTCTCGGTTCAGGCCAAGAGAATCGATAAACTCAAGGCTGAACTCGTTAAAGCCCGAACTGAGGCCGAAAAGGCACAGGTCCAAGCTGACAAGTCGGTAGCTATATACATGGCTGATGCTGAGGCTGCCCAAACTCAGCTGAGGGAGGCTACCGATCAAGCACGATGGACTGTTGAGCTGGCTAAGTGCCAATCTCGGAGGGAGACCCTCGAGGAGATTCATGCTCGGGGCTTCGACCTTTCTAAGTAGATAGCTCAAGAAAAGATGTTCGAAGTCAACGCCAGGCTATTGGCCTCCTCCGATGATGAAGCCAGCAAGAGCGGGTCCGATAGAGGTGAGGGGCCCGAAGAGGAAGCTGCCCCCGAGGAAGAAGTCAACCTCGAGCATAGCTAGGACTCTTGTACTTTTTTCTTTTTTGTTTTGTGTAGGACACTTTTCGGTCTTTTGTAAATACTCTTGTTTAGATATATAAAATATTTCTCATTTTAATTTCTTCTCAGTTTTTCCTTGTGATAATTTCAACCTGCTTTTTGCCTTGTAAAATTTTAGCATACTTCATAATATGATTAAGACTTCGGATTTAGGCAATTTGAACGAAGTTAAAATAATATTGCTTTCATAGTCGAGTTCGAATAAAACTCGAAGTAATAGAACCCTCAGGTTTGCATTGAGTGAGAATGGATTCTCGAATTGTAGTCAAGTGAGTTTTTACTCGAGATCGAAGTAGCGAAACCCTTAGGTTTGAATTGAGTGAGAGCGTATTCTCGAACTCTAAAATGTAATGGCCCTTAGGCTCTTTGAATCGGGCCGATATGACCTTAGAAGAATGGCTTTTCCCCTTTTCGGCTTAAAGACTTTATAAAAATTATTTATGCCTTAGCATGAATCTTTTACCCATTGGCTTTTTGGAGGGTTTAACATTGATCAAAATCCTTTTACTTTTTATGCCTTAAAACAAATTTGTATATAAATAAATCGATACCTCTTAAGGTTTTCCGAGGGCTGATATTATCGAAGCCCTTTGATTATTTTGCCGAGGGTATCCTTTTTTAACCTGTTTTCAAATAATTCGAAGGCCTGTTTTTACTGCGGGAATTTGGACGTCTCCAAGCCACACTAGTTTGGCCGTAACCTTTGGGTATGCCTCTTTGGATTATTTCCCCGATAACACTTCGAGCTTGTTCAAAGTGTTAGTCCTCGAGAATGGTGGCCTTGGCCTATAAATCGAGGGTTTCCTTTTTGAGGTCTTACGATTTTGAAGTTAGATAGTTCGAACATATTGATTTTTGACAACAGTCCCCGAGTATGGGGATGATCGTTCGAGGTTTAGCTGTACTTGTCCCTTGAGCCAGTTTTCACAAGAAATCATAAGTATGGAGCTTGTAAAGTAGTAATTTTCATTAAGGCAGAAGATATCTGATAAGGAAAAGTACTTCTTTGAATAGTTCATACATGCGTACATGTTTTTCCATAGGGTTCGACTAATCTATACGGACACGGTTCATTTGACCATTTGGCCCATTACAAAGTTTTCCTATCGAGACCCCTTTGACACGAAGTATTTTCCTTGAAAATATAACATCCGGGGATGATGCCCCCAGTATTCGAGGTTCATTGTAAAGAGACCTCGGATACTCTAAGCCTGCACGAATGAAGGTTGCCTCGTTAAAAACCTTGTCGGAAAAACTCATTCGGGACAAAAATCGATCGAATGGAAAAAGAGTGCAACACGTTCTATAAGGTCTTCACATTTTCCTGCTTGGTAATAACTTTGATACATTCGCTCGAACACCTGAAATTAGGTTAGTGTAAAATGCTAATGAAAAAAGGAGAAGGTCATACCTTAACAATAATATCGCTTGAGGAGTGAGATGTTCCAATTATTTGGTAGTTGCTCGATGTTTATCGTGCCTTTGGAATATGAAGCAATGGTGGGCTCGAGAGATATCATTTCAATTATTCTAGCGCATGTTGGCATTCCGAGGTCCAAGCAAAATCGTTCTTCTTTTTTAATAGTGAGAAGAACCTATGGCTCTGATCTGACGATCTCGAGATGAATCAACCTAAGGACACTATCCACCCTGTCAACCTTTGTACGACTTTGACGTTGTCCACGACAGTGATGTCTTTGATAGCCTTGATTTTATCGGAGTTGATCTCGATCCCCCGATTTGACACCATGAAGCCGAGGAACTTGAATGTTTCCTGCAAATGTGTCAAATGATCATCTGCGCGCAGGGAATTAACTAGCATATCATCAATATATACTTCCATTGACTTACCTATTTATTCTTCGATCATTTTATTTACTAGGCGTTGGTAGGTAGCACCTGCGTTTTTAGCCTAAAAGGCATTACGTTATAGCAATATGTTCCATACTTAGTGATGAATGAAGTCTTTTCTTGGTCTTCCAGGTTCATATTTGATTGTACCCAGAATAGGTGTCGAGAAAACTAAGGATCTCATGGTCGTCCGTGGTGTCGATCATACGATCGATGTTAGGCAGAGGAAAAGAATCTTTGGGGCATGCCTTGTTCAAATCTTATAATCTACACACATCCTAAGTTTGTTCCTTTTTTTAGGGACTACGACTAAATTTGCTATCCATTCGGGATATTTTACTTCCCGAATGGATCCTATATTGAGAAGTTTAGTTACCTCGTCCTTGATGAATGCGTGTTTTACCTTGGATTAGGGCCTTCTCTTTTGTTTCACTTGCCTGAACTTCAGGTTTAGACTCAATCGATGTGTTGTTATCTCTGGTGGGATCCCTGTCATGTCTAAGTGGGACCAAGCAAAACAATCCATGTTATCAAAATTTAATGAGTTTTTTCTTGAGTTCGGGGGTTAACCCCGTTCCCAGGTATACCGTTCACTCGGCCAGGTACTTAATCAATATAACATGTTCCAGCTCTTCGACTGTTGATTTGGTGGTGTCGGAATCTTCGGGAGAAATGAAGGTTCGAGGGGTCCAATAATCTTCGTCTTCTTCTTCCTCTATTTCCTTCTTCTCCGATTCAGTCAAGGCTGGTGGTTGTGATTGCTATTTGGCTTCCAGTTTTCCTTTGATGTCCAATCCCTTCGATGTTGACAGTGCCGATACTGGTATCACCTCATCGTCCGCAAACATTTCCTTTGCATCATACTGCTCCCCGTGTACTATTTTCACCCCGTCCGGTGTAGGGAATTTCATCATTTGGTGGAGAGTCGAAGGGATTGCCCTCATATTGGGAATCCAGGGTCTGCTGAGCAGGGCGTTATACCTCATGTCACCCTCGATTACGTGGAACTTGGTTTCCTGAATTGTTCCGGCCATATTTACTGGTAAAATGATCTCTCATTTAGTTGTTTCGTTGGCCATGTTAAAACCGTTCAGGACCCGAGTTGCGGGCACGATTTGGTCTTGTAGTCCGAGCTGCTCCATGACCCTCGATCGGATGATATTTGCCGAGCTACCTGGATCCACTAAAACACCCTTAACTTGAACTTTATTTAATAATATAGAAATTACCAAAGCGTCGTTGTGAGGTTGAGAAATTCCTTCTGCTTCTTCATCGTTGAGTGATATGGTGCCTTCTGGCACATAATCTCAGGTCCGTTTTTCCCTAGTAATTGATACTTTAGTGCGTTTAAACACGGGCCCTTGTGGAATATCGACCCCGCAGAGGATCATATGGAACACATGTTGCGGCTCTTCCTGTTCATTTTTCATGTTGTTGTCCCTTTCTCTGAAATGATTCTTGGCTCGATCACTTAAGAACCTCGAAGGTGACCCTCATTGAATAGACGGGCTACCTCATTTCTTAATTGTCTGCAAGCCTCGGTTATGTGGCCATGTGTGTCGTGATACTTACACATCAGGTTGGGGTTTCTTTGGGAAGGATCGATCTGTATGGGCCTGGGCCATCTAGTATCTTTGATTCTTCTAATTATTGATACAATACCTGACGCGTCGACATTAAAGTTATACTCCGACAACCGAGGTGCCTCTGTGGGATCGGCATGCTTATTGTCGGGCCCCCTTTTCTCACGAAATCGGCTTTTGACATTTGACAACTCCTTTTTGAGAGAAGGGAAAAGGAATTGGTTGTTGGAGAGTCTCCACCTAACAGATTAAGGTGCGTTATGGCACCTATAGAAGATAACTCAAATTATACCAGTTTGCATTACTAGAGATCGGGTAAGGGCTCAAATTACTTTGAGAGGAAGATGTTAGGCACCCCTCGAGGTCAACAACGGTTGGGTCCCAACCGAACTTATCTTATATGAATTAGTCTAAGAAAGCGAAGAAACTATTCAATAGGGATGGGAGGTCCTAAATGTTTTAGCCTATAGGATCAACCCGTGCAACATAAATAATACTTCGTAACTCCCCCAAGATAGGGGTGTTACTCATATTATTCAGCGGGCACAGACTATCATCGCCTGCTACCCGATTACAATCTTTGAGTTGTTACCTAAAGCACTCTAGTCGATTCTAGTTCGTTTCCTATCCGTGCACTACCCGCCCCTTACCTATGGTCCTGGAGGCATTGGGACCTCTATTTTGGATGGTTCTAGAGTAAGCCTAGGTTGCTCAAAATTGTAAAATACTAGGCGACAAGCAAAACAGTCAGGACTTTTCATATAAAACAGATATGGGCTCATATTGACCTCCACATATAAACAGCAAATGCACGCAACTGATTAGCAGGTTTTATTAATCGCAGAATCTTATAGGCAGGACATTTATGTGAGGAACATGTGAGCAATGACATACAGAAGTAGTTTCTTAATGCAAGTGTTAGGACCTATTATTTGCCTACCGATTTTAATTCAGTACAATATCTGAGTGTTTTATGCAGTAACGAATAATAGTAAATCACAATCACAAGTTCAGAATTGTTGTTCAGTTCTTTAGGCATGACTTCTACGAGTGTGCTGATTATAACTCTATAGGCATGATATCTACCTTCGAACTAGTTTTAATTCTATAGACATGATTTATTGAACTGATGTTAATCCTATATGCATGATTTCTAGCCTTGAACTGATTTTAATCCTATAGGCATGCTATCTAGCCTTGAACTGATTTTAATCCTATAGGCATGATATCTATTATTGAATAATATTTAAGCAGGAATTTATACACATTGAGCCAGAAAACAATTAGGCCAGATATTGGTCCTATAGGCATGATCTCTAACACACGTTTATTGGACAGATTGATACACCTAATGATAAAGTTTTCAACAAATCATATCATCAATCCTATAGGCAGGATTTCTAACAAGTCATAATATTAATCCTATAAGCAGGATTTCTAACCAATCATAATATTAATCTTATAGGCAGGATTTATAATAAACACAATGTATAGCTCATATGATTTTAGCAAAAGAAGATGTGAAACTTATAAGCAGAATCGACAGCACAAATGAAACCCTATAGGCAGGATTTCTACCCGATTTAGCAAAAGAAAATAAGAACCCTTCCCAATTTTACCAAATACCCCAGAATTTGTTCATTACAAAATTATTACAGACCATGTTAATAATTGAATTACATAATAGACTATAGAGAGCCTACAACAAGCCCAAATACACCTATGCAACCCAGGCCTTCAACATATAAAAGCTCCAAGGATTATATTTATGGATACACAATAACCAGTGGTGAATGATTCACCCATAGCAAACAGAACCCAAATTTCTAGTGTGTCAAATTTACCAAGGGCTTCAAGTACCCAGGGCAATGTTCACACTAGAGAACCAGATACTCAGAAATTATTCAAAGGAGTTTAGGAACCAAACCCTAGTGTTTCATAGTTCACAAGGGTCTCACATGGACCCCGAGCAGTGCTCATACTGAGGAGTTTAGGGATAGAACTTAAGGACCTAATATTAGGAGTTTAAAAATAGCAGCATATAAAAGGAGGCATGGACAGAGTTAAAACATATTTGATTTTAGAATAAACCCATCATAATAAAGTTTAAGACACAGAATATATAGGCAGCATTGCATCAGGAAGACAAATTGGCAAGATATGCAAATTTATTTATGCACAGTACACAGTTTTAATAAGTTAGAATCTGAAAATTCTAATTAGACTAAGTATACATACTAGCATTTAGGACAACCTTATTCAATCACAGAAAACATTTAGACAATGTGTTAAGGAAAACAGTCAGATAATCACATGAATCTAATATGGACACATTAGAGGCAAGTTGTTAGGACACATGAATGACAGAGAAAGGCTAAATAACAATACAAATTTGTGAAGATTCGAGACTGATTAACATATTAGCATTATTTTAAAGATTCTATGTTCAGGACAAGTTCAGAACTAGCAAAACAACAAGTTAAAGACATTAAGTTAACCTCTAAGAAGATTCACATTATTCAAAAATAACCAATCTCAGAACTAACAGTATCAATTATAGAACTAGATAACTCATAGAAACAGAAAAGTAGTCGAATCATGCTCAGAATAAAATTTAAAACTTGCTGGATCGAATACACAGATTATGAAAACATAGAAAATAAAATGACAAGGGATAGTCACTCACCAGTTAGCAAGCAAACAAAAATAATACCATAAAGTCGAGAGTCCAGAATATTTGGCCTTGGCTTTCAGCCGGCCAAGACCAGAAGTAAACAAGAGAGCAGAGAGAATATAGAACCAAGCCCTAAATTTCTTAGTGAGAGTATATTGATTCCAGTCTGTCCTAAAGGAGAAGGGGAAGGGGTTTAAATAGTGTAGAAATCAAACAAATAATTCAAAGAAATACTGTAAAATCAACATAAATAAGGAAACCAAGGCATGCAGAATCAGTAAAATCGGATTTTCAGAAACAAATAGGTAAACCCTAATTTTAGGGAAAAACATATACTGACAAAAATATAATAAAAATTGGTTATACAGTAGAATATAGGACGAACATGGTCATAATAACATTTAAAATCAAAAAATTGAACCAGTTTTGGTTCGATCTGGATAGATCTGAAAACCCTAATTTAGGGTAAGTAAGAATCAAGAAGAGATAAAGAAAATAATCGTGTTTATAAAGAGCAAATGATGAACATAGACGAACAAACAGAAAAGTTAGGGATTTGGACCAACTTTGATTCGATTCTCATAAGATATTCTTGCCATGTTTAGGCAAGCAATATAGAGAAGGATCCAGTACTAGTGAAAGATCATATATGGTAAGAATCGGCCATGGAATCCCATATTAGGTGGGATTTAGGAGAAGATTTAGGGTGTGACGCTAGGGTTTGACGGAGAGAGGTGAAGGTTCGAGAGAGTATAGAGACGGCGGGGCTGGGATAATAAGGGTTAGGGTTTGGGATATGTAGTTTAATTAAAAGGAGGGGAGTGATATGAGTCGTTGATCTCAGAGATCAACGGCTATGATTTAAAAGGGATTGGGTCGGTTCCGGACTGGGTTAGGAGGTTATGGATTGGGCTTAAGTGTTGGGCTAAGGGTCTAGGTAGGTGTTTTAGGTAATTGGGCTAAGGGGTTGTCCGAAATTAGTGAATTTAGGGGCTATTAGTTAAATACTCAATTTAATTAATAAAATAATTTATAAAAATGATAAATAAAATAATGAAAATATGATTTGTGCATAAAATGATTAACAACACTTATTTATCACTATAAAATAATAAAAAGTTATTTTTTGCATAAATAAAGTAATCATAAGTATACGAGGGCAATTATTGCAAAATATACAATTTTAGCCTAAAGATGCAAATATAATTATAATAAATGCGTCAAAAATATTTAAAGCTTAATATGGATATAAATGATGAGTTTAGATGATAAAATCATCATAAAAATTATTTGTGATGCAATTAATGATTATTTATATAATAAAATATGGGAATAAATTGATTTAAAAATCATGAAAAAATTAGGAAAAATACTTGATGATGCTCATGCACTATTTTGAAAGTATATATGTATTTTGAAACATATGAGGGGAAAATTGGGTATCAACAGCTGCCCCTCTTTACCCGGGAAGGATGAAAGAGTTGTCGGGTAAAGAAATGATGACCGATTTTGACCGAATAGGGTGATTTGAATGATATAGGCCACACTCTGGCTTATGAGTTGCCTACATATCCCTGGTTTTACAGGAATCAGACCGTGTGTAGTTCTAGATCCAATGATGGAGTAAACCAATGGAGTTGTTACAAGAACGGACAGGATGTTCCAAATAGGATTAATTGGGGTTTGAAATGGTTATGGGTAAATAAGATTGGTAACGGATGATGATCGGTTACGCTTGAAATAATTAGAAGGATATGAACATTGGATGGAAATCGGAGCGAAGATTGCTCCTGTTAGGAGAACGGTTGCTCCTGAGATTACCTGCAACTCAAAAAAATACAATTACATGCAACTATGTATAAATTATTGTGAAAACATAGACATGATGCAAATTACCTTTGGACCATGAAGACTGTATTTGAACGGTGAGGGTAACGTCCTTAGACCATGATATCTTGGGCCATGAATTGTACGCTAACGGATTCGCAGGCCATGAAATGATGTTCTCGGGCCATGAATATGGTGCCTCCGAACCATGATGACTTTGAATAATGGTGTGCAAGCTTGAGAGATCCTAAGGCCATGGCATGATGTCTTCTGGATATAAGGATGATGCCTTCGGACTATGACTCCTTCGGACAAAATGGCGATATTTTAGCCCATGAGGTGCAGAGACATGATGCTAGACGTAATAACAAAACAAAGCTTAGTCTTGTGCAGAGTTTGGTCACAGAGATTAGCCCTGAGAGAAGAGGATAATGCAAGGTTTAGAATAGAGCAACACTTATGCGATGGGAGACAGTGCTTAATCTAATGCAAATAAAAGGCAATGCTTATCCTTATGCAAACAGGGAGGTAGGGCTTAGCCTTATGCAAGAATTGAGACAGAGCTTAGTCTCATCCAAAGGGAAGGCAATGCTTAGCCTTATGCAAGTGGGGAGGCAAGGCTTAGCCTTATGCAAGAATTGAGACAGAGCTTAGTCTCATGCAAGTGGGGAGGCAGGGCTTAGTCTTATGCAAGAATTGAGACATATCTTAGTGTCATGCAAAGAGAAGGTAATGCTTAGCCTTATGAAGTGGGGAGACAGGGCTTAGCCTCATGCAAAGAGAAGTAAATACTTAGACTTATGTAAGTGGGGAGGCAGGACTTATCCTCGTGCAAATAGAATGCAATGCTTATCCTCATGCAAATAGGGAGGCAGGGCTTAGCCTCATGCAAGAGTTGAGACAGGGCTTAGTCTCATGCAAAGAGAAGGCAATGCTTAGCTTTATGCAAATAGGGAGGCAGGGCTTATCCTCATGCAAATGTAAGATTAAGAGCTAAGTATTCTTAGCTGGAAATGCGTTTTATGCATAGCAATTCTATTGTCGTGATGATGCTTATGGTGATGACCTATTCCTGCATCCAAAGAAAATTTGTGAGTTTCACGGGGGAGGTTGGTTCGTGCCTTTGTCCGCTTGCTCTGCTCCACTATGCCCGAGGCTCCTGTTCAAGTTCCCATGGGTAGATTTTGGCCAAAAAGTAAGTTTTCTTTTCAAAAGTGTGCGTGTATAGTTTGCAAAGACATAGTAATATGCAAATTAGAAATCAGTTAGATGAAACACTAACTGTGACATTATTAGAGACATTGCGGCCTTCTTTGCCGTAGAATTTTGAGGGTCCTCCTCAAAATTCTACCCCAGTTAACTAAATGACCTTCTGGCTATTTCGTATGTAATGCTGTTGGCTGAACTTGCTTCGGAATTTTAAGGGTCCTCCTCAAAATTCTGCCACAGTTTCTGATTGTAGGGAAAAATGGAAATTTTATTGAATTGTGACCGAACTCAAAGGGCTGCCTACGTATCCCCTCTTAAATGGGAATCAGGTCAAGTGTAGTTCAATTACATCATATGAAGAAACATAAATAGTTTACACATTGTATCTTTTGACTGCATCTGAACTGATAGGCTTTGGCCAGACTTCTCCATCCATTTATGCGAGTATGATTGCTTCTCATATCAATACCATGTAAGGACCTTGACATTTGGGTGAGAATTTCCCTTTGGCTTCATTTTGATGTGGAAAGATCCATTTCAACACCAGTTGTCCCAGTGTGAACTGTCTTGGTTTGACCCTTTTGTTGAAAGCTCTGGACATTCTATTTTGATAAAGCTGACCATGATACACTGCATTCATCCTTTTTTCATCTATGAGGGCTAGTTTCTCATAGAGGCTCCTTATACATTCCATGTCACTGAGTTCGTCTTCTTGTATGATCCTCAAAGAAGGAATTTCTACCTCGACGTGCATGACAACTTCGGTACCATAAATCAGCAAATAGGGAGTTGCCCCGGTCGATGTGCAGACTGTGGCACAGTATCCCAATAAGGCAAATGGTAACTTCTCATGCCATTGCTTGTGATTCTATACCATTTTCCTTAGTATCTTCTTAATGTTCTTGTTCGCAGCCTCCATGACTCCGTTCATTTGAGGCATGTATACTGTGGAATTCTTGTGCTTGATTCTGAAAGTTTCACACATGGCTTTCATCAAGTCACTATTGAGATCGGTAGGCAACTTGCGAGCCACTATAGATGTGCTCAACCCGGTCATATCGTCATATGACCATGCGAAAATGTCCTCATACTCTCTCAGGAAACGAGTGTATTCTTCCTTTTCTAACGGTGACAAGTGGATGCATATGCGAGTTTCCTTGATAGTTTCGGAATCTCCCAAATTGACTATATTGGTTTCGTCCAAGTTGAACTTGGGCTTGTTCTCAAAATTCTCAACTTCTCTGATAATTTCCTCGGGAATCACATCTTCTTCTTTTATCTCTTCCGAGTCACTGCCTTATGTTGCGTTGTCTTATTACATGTCACAGTCGTCGGTTCATCAAGGTAATAAATAGTAATGTTGTAGAGGAAAAATATGAAAGATAATGGTAACAAAACTTCAAATTATTGATAAAATGCTGAAATTTTGAACAAAGTAGCGTTTAAATGATTTCAAACGATGTTTTCCAATACGAAATACTGAAAGAAAGATGTTTTTGAAACAGAATGCTCAAAAGAATTGTTTTTTCAAATAAAACTAGTAGCCATGCTACCCCGGGACTCGTTTGGCACTGGATGGTGTGGCGGTCCAGTTTCTGAGAAATGCTCCTCTCTCCATTGTCTAAATGATAAGGCCTTCTTCCTCCTCCTCCTCAACTATCACATTGCAATCCATATCTTTGTCTTCCAAGAACAAGCTCCTTAGTCCTGCCAAAGCTTCTTCTTCTTCGGATCCCCATATTGTATCGTCCTGATGAAAGGATTGACTCAGATGTGGCACTGGCTTCTCAAGAGGGTAATAGGGACCACGCCATGGCGGTGACCAATCATCATATTCTTTCCAGGTATACGATATCAAAGCCCAAAAGTTGTACCATGACGTTTCAGTTGTATTGGCTTGTTAATGCCTTGGAGTTTCTTCCCAAGTCCTTTGCCGGGTTCATACCCCGACCATGCCAGTATGCTTTCCATTTTGCTGCTCCACCATTTATCTTTCTCAATTGCATTGACGCGCTCGATGTGGTGATAAATCTCTCCGCTCAACTTCCTTCTATTTTCCATGACCGGAACATTTTGATTGGTATAAATGGGATTGCTCCCATCTCCATGAATGATTACTTCTTGATGATTCCATTCAAATTTCACATCATGGTGCACAGTGGATGCAACAGCCCCAGCGGCATGTATCCAAGGTCGTCCTAACAACAAATTGTAGGAGGCGGATATGTCTAGCACCTGAAATTCAACATCGAACCACGTGGGACCCATCTGTAAGCATAAATTGGTTTCCCCGATTGTGGCTCTTTGCGACCCATCGAACACCTTCACATTCATAGTTCCTGCTCGTATTTCATGCAAACCCTTGCCCAACCTTTTTAGAGTTGTCAATGGATAGATGTTGAGGTTGGATCCTCCGTCTATCAAAACCCTGGCAATGAACTTATCCTCGCATTGCACTGTGATGTCCAGCGCCCTATTGTGACTCAATCCCTTTAGGAGCAACTCATCTTCGTGAAAGGTGATCTTCTGGATCTACAGAACTTGCCCTACCATGTTGGCCATTTCCCTACTGGTGATATTGTTGGGCACGCACGCTTCATTCAACACCTCCATCAGAGCATTCCTATATGCCTCAGAATTTTGCAGCAGTGTTAGGATGGATATCTGGGCAGGAGTTTTGTTCAGATTGTCTACCACAAAATATTCCCTTGCCTGTACCTTCCTCCAGAGATCATCCGGACCGGTTTCAATGATGGGTTGTTTGGCAGTGGCTTCCTTACTTGTTCCTCCCAAATTTTCAGGTGTATAGATTCTTCTAGTTCTGGTCATCCCTTGTGCAGCACCGGACTCTTCCATTTTTGTCTTCCCTTTCCTCCTCGCTTCGGCAACAAAATCCCAAGGTACGGCATTGGACTTAAATGGCGGTATGGATGCTACCGTCACAGTGAAGGTTGTGGTTACTTCTACTTGAAATGGAGCAGGTTTAGCTGCAAATGTTGTCACTTTGATTTCGAACGGAGTTGATGTGGCTATCTCAACTTCGACTGGTGGTTGTACCTGTACCACAATAGGAGTGAGTGTGACTACATGTTTCTTAGGGTCATCGTCGTCCCGAATAAGCCCAATTGACCCTTCAGGATCCCATTCTTCATCAATTTATATCACATTTACTCCTTCACCCCTATGGTCCGGGAGAGGATTGCTGCGGACATTGGGCGCGGCTTCCTTTGCTTGTATGACTTTGGTATCAATCAGTGTCTGAATCTTATCTTTTAGAGTGCGGCATTCATCGATGGTATGTCCCTTCATGCCAAAATGGTATGCACATGTTTTGTTTGGATTGATCAACTGGGAGGAGTTTTCCATGGAAACAGCGGGAATAGGGGTGATATATTAGGCAGCCTTTAGTCTTTCATATAGTTGGTCGATGGGCTCAGCAATAGGGGAGTATTGTCTGGGTGGTCTGCGATCGAAATTGGGTCTGCCTCCTGATTGTAATGCTTTGTTTGTAGCCTGTAATGCCTCAAAATTTGTCACTATTCCATTCTTAATCCCTTCTTCAATCCTTTCCCCGAGTATGATGATGTCGGAGAACTTGTGATTCTCAATGACCATTAACCTCTCATAGTATTATGGATCCTAGGCCCTGAAGAAAAAGTTGTTCATCTGCTCTTCTTCTAGTGCCGGCCTGACCTTTGTAGCTTCTGACCTCCATCGAGTAGCATACTCGCGAAAAGTCTCTGTCGGTTTCTTCTTGAGGTTCTGTATGTAGAAGACATCCAGTGCATTTTTTGTATTGAACCTATCCATAAAGTCTGATGTCATACTTACCCAATTAGCCTATTTCTTGGGATTTTGACTTATTTACCAAGATAGGGCGTCCTCGGTGAAACTTCTCATGAACAACTCCATGTGAATCCTTCCATCCTTCCCAACCCCTACGAGCTTATCACATCATGTTCTCAAATGTACCTTTGGGTCACCTGTTCCATCAAACATCTCGAACTTAGGAGGTTTGTAACCCTCCAGCAGTTCCACGTCTGGCTGAATGCATAGGTCCTCATAATTCAGACCTTCAATTCCTTTGCCTCCTTCAACACCCTGGACTCGGCTTGTGAGCTTTTTGATCTCCTCTGCCATATTCTTAATGAGCAAGTCCTTCTCGATAGATTCTGGTGTCTATGAAGTTGGTTGAGTGGAGTGGGGTAGGGTTTCCACGTATATTGGATTGTTTTGATGAATGTCGGGGGTTTGAGTGTAGTGGTGACCATTAGTTGAATTTTGCGGATCGGGGATAGGCTGTGGGCTATTCTGAGGAGTATGGTAAGTGGTTTGCGGATATTGAGTCGGGAGATGCTGGTGTTGAGGGGGTGTTGGTATGGGTATAGGATTAGGATTTTGAGGGTGTTGCGTATTGGTGGGGTGTGGGAGGATTTTGTGGACGTTGGTTTGGTGTGTTTTGAGGAGGTTCCAGGTTTTGAACAATTTGTTGGTTGATTTCAGGGACGTTTAGGGTGAGGGAAATTTTTTCCAATTTGCGGACCTGCTCAAGCTCCCCTTTCAATTCTAGTATCTTCTGCTCCAATCGTAAGACCAAATCATTCTATGCCGGAGTATTTCGACCGTCTGAAGTCTCAACATTCTCTGCATGTGTGGTGTTGTCTATCCTGACACCACTCATATCATCCATTTTAGATTTTCTCTTACTTCTTGGATCACTTGGAGGAGGAGGAGGAGGAGGAGGAGGGACTCTGGATTTGGTGTGATATACTGATGATGCCAGTATGTGCGAACCAACCTCAGGGGATGGAATAATCAAAAGAAAGCAAAACAAAAAGGTAACCAAGTTAGTAAGGATTCTGGCAAGTATTTGCAGTATTTAAACACGTATTGCAGAAATGTAAATTCGCTCCTAATTTGGGAGCCTCGTTGTGCCCGTGGTAGGCCTAGCAACAAGTAGATTTGGAAAAATTTAATGTCGATAATTGCCTCATTTCATAAATGTAATAAATAAGACGAACCTAAACGAAAATAAATAAATGAGTCACTAATGGCATTTACCTTATTACATTTTAATTCCAAAACAATTCTAAAAACAAGTAAATTTAATCTATTTGTTCCCAAGGGGACCTTCTCCAGGCTTGGCCCTCTTGGCTCCGTCGATTAGATTCCCCAGGTCGCGCATGTCCAGCAGCATATACGCCCTTGTTAGGTGTCCTCCCTTGTTATCCTAGCAGCTTCATCTATGACCCTGTTTCCTTGACCGACCCCTGGCTCGACTATTCCCGCTATGCTATCGTCCAACCATGATAGGTAGAAGTACACATGACCTGCGTGGTATCGATCTGGCTCGATGGTATCCTTTTCCACAATGATTTTCAAATGCCACATGTGTTGAGCTTCACATTTCTATGGGTTGGTATCGTCTTGAAAGTCTGCTTTGTAGTTACCCATCTTGGAGACTCGCGGTATGACTTGTTTTCTACCAGCTTGTCTCATGGCCCTAATAGGAACATAGAGGTATATGCCCCTTAACCCGATCAATACCAAGTGCGGAACATCCTTGGACCTGATGATGAATTCACTAGTAGGGGACCACTTGAACATCCAATGGACCTGGTCCTCGGTCAAATTGCTAAAAAAATGTACCCACTTTGTAGCATTCTATGGTTGCGCAAACCTGTCTGGGATAAAGGTCATTCTTTTTGGGTGGTGGAAAGCTATGTGAACATTTCATGGTCTTTGTGGAAACTCTTGGCGGTATTGGCCTCTTTGAAGATGTTCTAACAACCAAATCTGTAGCAGCAAGTTACAACCCTCAAAATGTTTGAACCCTTTCTTGCAATGATCCAGAGCCCGATATATTTCTGCTACAATCATCGAAACAAGAGTATATGTTTTTCCATCGATTCCCTCCATTAAAGCTTTGGTTACCATGGAAAACCTGGTGTGAATCATGTCCCTTTGTCTTGGAAACACTATCATACCCAGAAAGCAGACGATGAATACGAAAACCCTACGATGAGTCCAACCCAGGGAAGTGATGGAGAATTTGTCATGAAAGATACGATAAGATTTGATGTGTTCGTACATAGAGGAAGTCAAAGGGTATGTAGGACTTCTACGGGCATGCCAAGTCGTCATTCTTTCTCAGACCCATCATTTTTAGAAACCCTCTGAGGGTGCGATTTTCCGGTACTAATAAATCAGGACTGTCCCCTATTTCCTCCAAAAGAGGAGTCATTTATATATTGCCAAAATGGAATACAAACCTTTCTCTGTCCTAGAACATAGTAGCAGCCTCGATCAACATGTTATTTGGTTGGAGGTTTAATAAGGAAGGTAAGTTTTCGAGAACCCTTTTCACATGATTTTTGTCGCTTGGCGAAAGGTCTTCCCACCAACCCAGCAATAATGGTGGTATATTTCGGACCATACCAAACTTGGGGACTTCGTGCCTCATTTTATACAAAATAAACAAAATTAGACCCTTTCCCCCTCCGGATTCAACTACTTATACATTAATGATTAGCATATCGACATTTATGTCTCCAAATAATGCACATATCGTGGTTGCGCCCGTTGTGATTATGGAAACCCCGGTGAAATTTGGACAATGTTTTCTTAAAGAGTTATTATGCGGACAACATATTAACCCAGGCTAGGTTTGATCATGATGCATGTACAGTTACTATCAGAGTAAGGTTTCTATAGAAGTCTAGACTGGTACCCCCAAGCGGACAACTTGAGAGGGAAAGGCACGGAACCGTCGACGGCACCGCTGATCGACTAGTTTTACCGCAAATAAGCCTTTCTAAATTTAAAAAGGGTAATATAGAAGAGCGTGGACACTCATCAAGTGTCGCTATGGTATTAATTGCGCACGAGTAGAATATGATGCAGAGCGTGTATTAAAAGAAAATAACACGTTGTCACGTATTTGCACAATGAGATTGATAAAAATGCGGTATTTAATAATTGTAAAGGCATTTTAAGAAAGAAAACAAGGAGAAGAGCTAGTTTCCATAATAAAAGGCAATAAAAACAAGAAAGAAGGAATTTAGTGAGCATAATTGAATGAAGAAAGGCAAATAAATTCATATAGAGTGGGAAAGGAAAGGGGTGTTGAAGTATTAACAGAATAATAAAGACATGCTTGTTGAAAAAGACTAATTCACAAAACAAGTTCGTTATGGTAAGAGCCTAAGGATATCCCCAGCAGAGTCTCCATGCTGTCGCACCCCATTTTTCTCGCGAAATAGGGTTTCGACATTTGATAACTCATTTTTGAGAGAAGGGAAAAGGAATTGGCTGTTGGAGAATCGCCACCTAACGGATTAATGTGCGTTATGTCACCTATAGCAGATAACTCAGATTATACCAGTTTGCATTACCAGAGATCGGGTAAGGGCTCAAATTATTTGAGAGGAATGTGTTAGGCACCCCTCTAGGTCCACAACGGTTGGGCCCCGGCCGAACTTATCTTATATGAACTAGTCTAAGAAAGCGAAGAAACTATTCAATAGGGATGGGGGGTTCTAAATTTTTTAGCCTATAGGATCACCCTATGCAACATAAATAATACTCCGTAACTCCCCCAAGACGGGGGTGTTACTCATATTATTCAGCGGGCACAGACTATCATCTCCTGCTACCCGATTACTATCTTTGAGTTGTTACCTAAAGCGCTCTAGTCGATTCTAGTTCGTTTCCTATGCGTGCACTACCCGTACCTTACCTATGGTCCTGGAGGCATTGGGACCTCTATTTGGGATGGTTCTAGACTAAGCCTAGGTTGCTCAAAATTGTAAAATACTAGGCGACAAGCAAAATAGTCAGGACTTTTCAAATAAAATAGATATGGGCTCATATTGACCTCCACATATAAACAGCAAATGCACGCAATTGATTAGCAGGTTTTATTAATTGCAGAATCCTATAGGCAGAACATTTATGTGAGGAACAGGCTAGCAATGACATACATAAGCAGTTTCTTAATGCAACTGTTAGGACCTATTATTTGCCTACCGATTTTAATTCAGTATAATATATGGGTGTTTCATGCAGTAACAGATAATAGTAAATCACAATCACAAGTACAGAATTGTTGTTCAAATCTATAGGCTTGACATAGGCATGATATCTACCTTCGAACTGGTTTTAATTCTATAGACGAGATTTATTAAACTGATTTTAATCCTATATGCATGATTCAAGCCTTGAACTGATTTTAATCCTATAGGCATGATATCTATTATTGAACAACATTTAAGTAAGAATTTGTACACATAGAGGCAGAAAACAGTTAGGCCGAATATTGGTCCTATAGGCATGATCGCTAACACACGTTTATTGGACAGATTGATACACCTAACGATATAGATTTCAACAAATCATATCATCAATCCTAGAGGCAGGATTTCTAACAAGTCATAATATTAATCCGATAGGCGGGATTTCTAACCAATCATAATAGTAATCCTATAGGCAAGATTTCTAATAAACACAATGTAGAACTCATACGATTTTAGCAAAAGATGATGTGAAACTTATAAGCAGAATCGACAGCACAAATGAAACCCTATAGGCAGGATTTCTACCCGATTTAGCAAAAGAAAATAAGAACCCTTCCCAATTTTACTAAATACCCCAGAATCTGTTCATTACAAAATTATTATAGACCAGGTTAATGGTTGAATTACATAATAGACTATAGAGAGCCTACAACATGCCCAAATACACCTGGGCAACCCAGGCCTTCAACCTATAACAGCTCCAAGGCTTATATTTATGGATACACAATAACCAGTGGTGAATGATTCACCCATAGCACACAGAACCCAAACCTCTAGTGTGTCAAAGTTCCCAAGGGTTTCAAGTACCTACGGAAATGTTCACACTAGAGAACTAGATACTCAGAAATTATTCAAAAGGAGGTTAGGAACCAAACCTTAGTGTGTCAGAATTCACAAGGATCTCACATGGACCCCGAGCAGTGCTCACACTGAGGAGGTTAGGATAGAACCTAAGGACCTAAGAATAGGAGTTTAAAAGTAACATCATATAAAAGGATACATGGTCAGACATAAAACATATTTGATTTTAGAAGAAAGCCATCTTAATAAAGTTTAAGACACAGAATATATAGGCAGCATTGCATCAAGAAGACAAATTGGCAAGATTTGCAAAGTTGTTTATGCACAGTACACAGTTTTAATAAGTTAGAATCTGAAAAGTCTAATTAGACTAAGTATACATACTAACATTTAGAACAAATTTATTCAATCACAGAAAATATTTAGACAATGTGTTAAGGCAAACGGTCAGATAATCACATGAATCCAATATGGACGCAAGACACATTAGAAGGCAATTTGTTAGGGCACATGAATGATAGAGAAAGGCAAAATAAACAATACAAATTTGTGAAGATTCAGGACTGATAACATACTAGCATTATTTTAAAAATGCTACATTCAGTACAAGTTCAGAACTAGCAAAACAACAAGTTAAAGACATTAAGTTAACCTCTAAGAAGATTCACATTATTCAAAAATAACCAATCTCAGAACTAACAGTATCAATTATAGAACTAGATCAACTCATAGAAACAGAAAAGTGGTAGAATCATGCTCAGAATAAAATTTAAAACATGCTGGATCGAATACACAGATTATGAAACATAGAAAATAAAATGACAAGGGATAGTCATTCACTAGTTAAGCAAGCAAACCAAAATAATACCACAAAGTCGAGAGTCCAGAATATTTGTCCTTGGCTTTCAGCTGGCCAAGACCAAAAGTAAACAAGAGAGCAGAGAGAATATAGAACCAAGCCCTAAATTTCTTAGTGAGAGTATATTGATTCCAGTCTGTCCTAAAAGGGAAGGGGAGGGGGTTTAAATAGTGTAGAAATCAAACAAACAAATCAAAGAAATATTATAAAATCAACATAAATAAGGAAACTAAGGCATGCAGAATCAGTAAAATCGGATTTTTAGAAACAAATAGATAGACCCTAATTTTAGGGGAAAACATATACTGACAAAAATATAACAAAAATTGGTTATACATTAGAATATAGGACGAATAATAACATTTAAAATCAGAAAATTGAACCAGTATTGGTTCGATCTGGAGAGATCTGAAAACCCTAATTTAAGGTAAGTAAGAATCAACAAGAGATACAGAAATAATCGTGTTTACAAAGAGAAAATGATGAACATAGATGAATAAACAAAAAAGTTAGGGATTTGAACCAACTTTGGTTTGATTTTGCAAGATATTCTTGCCACTTAGGTAAGCAATATAGAGAAGGATCCGGTACCAGTGAAAGATCATATATGGCAAGAATCGACCATGGAATCCCATATTAGGTGGGATTTAGGAGAAGATTTAAGGTGCGACGCTAAGGTTTGACAGAGAGAGGTAAAGGTTCGAGAGAGTATAGAGACGTCGGGGCTAGGATAATGAGGTTTGGGGTTTGGGATAGGTAGGTTAATTAAAAGGAGGGGAGTGATTTGAGCCGTTGATCTCAGCTATGATTTAAAAGGGTTTGGTCGGTTCCGGACTAGGTTAGGAGGTTATGGATTGGGCTTAAGTGTTGGGCTAAGGGTCTGGGTAGGGGTTTTTGAGGTAATTGGGCTAAGGGGTTGTCCAAAATTAGTGATTTAGGGGCTATTAGTTAAATACTTAATTTAATTTATAAAATAATTTGTAAAATGATAAATAAAATAGTAAAAATATTATTTGTGCATAAAATGATTAACAACACTTATTTATCACTATAAAAGCATAAAAAGTTGTTTTTTTTTTCATAAATAAAGTATTCATAAGTATATGAGGGCTATTATTGCAAAATGTACAATTTTAGCCTAAAGATGCAAATATAATTATAATAAATGTGTCAAAAATATTTAAAGCTTAATATGGATATAAATGATGAGGTTAGATGACAAAATCATCATAAAAATTATTTGTGATGTAATTAATGATTATTTATATAATAAAATATGGATATAAATTGATTTAAAAACATTTTAAAATCATGAAAAAATTAGGAAAAATACTTGATGATGCTCATGCACTATTTTGAAAGTAAATATTTATTTAAATTATATGAGGTAAAAATTGGGTATCAACACTTATCAAAACCACTTTTGCTCATAAGTCCTCGAGAACTCTGTCCTCGGTTATTTTTACGATCATTTCGGGCAGAATTACGTCCAGGACCGTTGTTCATGCGATCTGCAATGTAAGGTTGGTATCGGTCGTTTTTCGACTGCACCTATCGATGTCCCTTTGATTTCTGGTTGTGGACATGTTCGGATATAAGGAACCGGAAGGAGCTCGTAATTGGTCATCCTCGACCCTGATCTTCGATTGGTACTAATTGTGTACGTCGGCCTAGGTCACTGCCGGATATTCGATCAAATTCTGCTTCAGTTAACGTGATGCTATCGAACTTCATTCATTAAACCTTTGAGTGAAAGCTTGAACGGCCCAATCATCTGTGACCGGTGGAATCCATGCGTTCCATTTGAAATGGGGACACGAACTCCCTCAGCATTTCATTATCCTTCTGTTTTTACTTTGAAAAGGTCTGATTTCCTCGTCACAACCTTTATGGCCCCGGCATGTGCCTTTACGAAAGAATCTGCTAACATGGCAAATGAGATGATGGAATTTGGCAGTAGATTGTGGTACCAAATCATTTCTCCCTTCGATAGAGTCTCTCCGAACTTCTTTAATAGAACATTTTGATTTCGTCATCTTCCAAATCGTTACCTTTGATGGCGTATGTATAGGAGGTGACATGCTCATTCGGATTGGTGGTCCCATTGTACTTAGGCATATCCAAAATGCGAAATTTTTTGGGAATGGGTTTCGGAGCCGCACTTGGAAGGAACGACTTCTGTACAAATTTCTTCGAATCCATTCCTCTCAAAAGTGGTGATGCCCCCGGTATCTAATCAACTCGGGAGTTGTATGTTTCCACTTTCTTATCATTTGCTTTGATTTTCTTCTCTCCCGATTCAATTCATTTGGTGAGCTCCTCGAGCATTTTCATTATTGCAGGATCAGTCCCAGATTCGCTATTATCTCCGGTACTGGCTCGGTGCGGCAGGTGGCTTCCGGTTCGACCCCACTCGGAGTTCTATGTTGATTTTATAGCTGTGCAATAGCGGCTTGTTGAGCCTGTAGCATTTCGAATATTACCTGGAGACTGACTCATCCATCTCCTTCGCCCTGTGCACCTTGGCCACCAGATCGGTCTTCTCTACGTACACTCCCTTCGGGGTCTATCCCCAGGTTCGCATTCAAAGCAATGTGCGAGCTGACGTTGACTGGGTTGGCAATCGGTGCTCCCCCGAGATCAACGTGTGGCACCTCGACCCCTGGACCAATTACATTGTCATTTTTTCCGTGAAATTCGAGGCCATTGTCACCATGTGTGGGTGCATTTTGTGAGTTTGACATGTTTTTAACCTGAAAGCAAAAATACTTGACAAGAACAAGCATAAAATAGTGTATGTTATCTGAATCAGTATTAAATAATCACTATTATCTTTAGCTCCACGGTGGGCGCCAAATTGTTTACTCTAAAATTTGGATAACAATTAAACTTATATTATGGTTTTAAGGATATGTGATTTCGTCCAATACCAGTTGATAAACGAGAAAATAAATGGACTGAATTGAACTATAAAATAAACCAAACCAGCGTTAAAGTTGGACCTCGACCTCGACCTCGAATTGAAGTGACCTCGAGGTGGTAATGTAAGAGCAATAAAAGATGAACAATTCAGATGAATAGTAAGTAGAGCAATAAGCAAGAAAGAAATGAATGTATATATTTTCTTAGTCGATGATCAATTATGCATACAAATGAATGAAATTCCTCTTTATATAGTAGAGAAATCCTAATTAAAGTATACTTCTAATTACAGAAGGGAATCATATAAACAGCTGATTAACCGATTTGGTTTTGATCCGTTCCGAGATTTACGCCACGATCCTCGGCCGATCGCGGATATCTCGCATTTTCTGTTATAAAGCTATCCAATATTACTCGAAGCCTATCTCTTCTGCCCTCGATTGATATCAACCTCGATCTAGAAAGAGGCTTCGATTTCGGACTCGTCGTCTCAACTCTTCAATGCAACATTCCAGCCTCGATCAAATAGTGAAATCGGGTAACCCCAATTTCTACCGTATACAAAGATATATAAAAATATTTGGCTATAGTCGTGGAAGAAAAGTAATATTATTCGCTCCGTCCACTTTATGTGACACCTTTCACTACTTGATATTCAAATGATGTGAAGTTTGACCAGCAATTTCAGATTTATTCTTTTAACATATTGAGATGAGAAGAATTACAACTTAAAAAAAAAATTGTATAGTTTTTTAATACCAAAATTTTAATTTAAAAATAATTAAGTTGATCTAATCCTCAACGCGAGTTTCTGAAACCTTAGTATAGGTACTTGAAACCTAACACGAGTTCTCGGACCTCAACAGATGTCTCAGCAACCTCAACACAATACTTAAAGCCTCAATACGGATACTCGGTACCTACCCGTACTCAGGACAAATACTCAGTAATCTACCCGTGCTCAGCATATTTACTGAGAACCTCAGTACAGGTACTTGGTCTCAAAATTTACTATTGCGAGTTTGGACATGTGCTCACAATGTGTTAAATCCAAAATTAAAAAACAGATATTCTTGGTCGCAAGATCTAAGCTAACGTCCCAATTAGCCAAATTTTCTGGTATAGACTTCATCATAATGTAATATAACAACAACAGCAATAACATACTTAGTATTATCTCACACCGCAAGATCTGGGGAGGATAGTGTGTACGCAGACCTTACTCTACCTTGTGAGGATAGAGAGATTGTTTCCAATAGACTCTTGGCTCAAGAAAGTATAAGCATCATATTAATAAAAATATAAACAAGAAGGGACAGTACCAAAAAGCCATATAAAAGCAGAATAAAAACAACAAGATAGTAAGGTAATCAACAATGAAAGAAAACAACGGATTATCATAAAAACCTAATACCCAGAGAAAGCGAGAATGTGTGTCAATACTATTGTTATGAACACTCTAGACTACCTACTCTATTACCCTAATCCTCGACCTCCATACCTTCCTATCAAGGGTCATTTCCTCGGTCAGCTGAAGTTGCGCCATGTCTTACCTAATCACCTCTCCCCGCCTCTTCTTTGGCCTACCTCTACTCCTCCAATGTCAACCTCTCGCACCTCCTCACCGGGGCGTCTTTGCTCCGCCTCCTCACATGACCAAACCACCTAAGCCGCGCTTCCCGCATCTTGTCCTCAATAGGGGTCACACCCACATTGTCGCGAATAACCTCGTTTCTGATCCTATCTAACCTGATGGTGTGTCTGCGCATCCATCTCAACATCCCCATCTCTGCTACCTTCATCTTCTGGACATGAGCGAGCTTGACTGGCCAACACTCAGCCCCATACAACATCGTCGGTCTGACCACCACTCTCTTAAGTTTCGGTGGCACCTTCCTGTCACATAAAACACCAGAAGTGAGTCTCCATTACATCCATACCGCCCCAATAAGATGTGACATCTTCATCAATTTACCCATCTCCCTGAATAGACCCAAGGTACTTAAAACTCCATCTCTTAGGGATGACATGCAAGTCCAGCCTCACCTCCCCTTCCCCCTTGAGTCTCGCCATTGAACTTACACTCCATGTATTCATCATAATGTAATAATAAATCAATATTTGGCACATAATTATATAAAGTGAAGAATGGCAGCAGAAATCTTGGAAATCCTGAACTTTGTTAAGTGAAGTATGACTTGGGGACCAAGCAAACCACAGAACCACTTTTCACTTCAATGGGTTAAAGCCCATTTTTACAACTGCAGATTCTTCTCATAAAATACTCTTTGTTTTCGTCAAAAGTAGGATTTCATTAAGAAATCTCTCGCTTTTTTATATCAACCAACCTTCTAAGCAAAAGCATCTAATAAGCTAACTCCTTTGAAAGAACAGAATATATATCACTTAGTATTGTTTAATTACCAGTATAACAAATTTTGCCAATTAAATATTCGAAAAGTTAACCAATCTAATAAATAATACTTCAAGAAAATTACTGTTGTGAAACGAGATAATTGTTTGCTATATAATGGAAAACAATATAATGACTTCGTTAATATTAAGTTTGAGTTTTCATTATATATTGTTTAAACTAATATGATTGTACATTAAGATGGACATTAAAAAATTATACCAAAATAACATGATTGCGTACTTTTACATCCCATATGAATGTGAGTATTCGTAAGTTAATTGATGCAAGCTCAGAAATGAGATCGTCTTTAAAAGTACATAAAAGTAAGTTAATCATGTTGTCTTGGAGGATACAAATCTTTAAGATCATGAATAACAAGTACCAAGAGGGTTGAAAGGCTTAGAAGCTAAAGAAATTGAAGAAAATAAGTTTCGTCGAATGTCGACAAGTAGTGAATGTTATAACATGTACTTTTGGGGTGATACTAGGATTCTTAACTTGATAAAGAGGTTATGTTATGACTTTTTTTAGTCTTATGATATTCGTGTGTTACGTTTTTGAAGTCAAGCGAGTTGTGGAACAAAAGTTGGCAAAGGTCATCACAAGTTACATTCATAAATGTGCTGAAAATCAGGTCAAATGTAGCGGAGCTTTTATCCCAATATACATGAAATTACAGGATGATATACATATCAAATTGAATATCTACAAGTATAATTTCTAACTCATTAAACCGTGCATCAATACGACATTGGAGTTGAGAGATATTTGCAGTTTCGCGAGACTGCACAGACTGCATGTAGGTGTGCCACTAAAACTTTTTGAGAAATACATTTCATGTGTTATATGAGGTATTTTTAGGACATATTATATACCAAATTGAAGGTATTTGAATGTAGTTTCCAATTCACTTAACCTTTCATTCATACGACATCCGAATAAAAAGTTATAGACGTTGGAAGAAGGACCAATGCTAGGGTGCCAAGTAGCACCTTTTTGACTTTTCAAAAACAATGGATATTTATATCCTTATCTCGTTTCTTTCTTTAATTTTCCATAGAACACGACCAAATAAGACCTCTAAACTTTACTATCAAGCTCTCCGCAAGGGTTTCCAACAAGATTATCATTCGGGGCACGAAATCAAGTAGCGATAACATTAAAACGATCCCAACGACGTAAGTATCATTATACCGCCTCTCTTTTTTCTTTGTAGTTCGAGTTTTGTAAGGTACTTCATAATTAAGAAACATCTAATTTCTGTATTTAATTGTTTAAATATCAAGTAAGGTTGATAAATTGGTTTCTTAATAGTTAGAACTCACGGGACGGTGATCGAAAGTCGTGAGTTCGAGTTATTCGACTTGTAGTGGATTGTTTTGTGGGTTGTTTCGTGTTGTGTTTGTTCTGTATATTTTGATATTATTTAATGGAGTTTTTTAGGAGTAATGGTGTGGAGAACACCACATAATAGCTAAATGGTGGATTAGTCGTTCTTCGTAATATTTTCGAGGTATTTTACACTACTATAGTTGTCGTTTTAGGTATGAAGTGATTGTGGTGTGTTGGGATGTTGTAAGATAAATATAATATGGATTTGAATCCACTTTAGAAGTTAATTATATTGTTTTCTTTCTTCTTCTTAAGATTATCTTGGCATTGACTAAGTTAAATGGATGGACTAGACATGAATTAGTTAATAAAGTTGCTAATTGAGGATAATTGGAGTTGTGGATTATTTTTGTTGTTATAAATATATAGTATAAGTCTGGAATCATAAATGAATTAATTCATTCATGTTAATGATACTATTAAGTTAAAGTAAGAAGTCTACAAGGGGTGATATGGGGTATACAAATTCCAATTGGAGCTCGCCGCTCGTCGTGAAGTAGTTGTGACTTGTTGTTATTTTATAGTGTCTTGTTATTGATAATTATGTATTGCTGGATTTCTTTAGTCATTGTTGTTGGTATATGGAATTGGAAGAAGCTCTTGTTACAGGGGAGATGCTTCCCAAAGTTACATAAACGAGCTACTAGTTTTAGTTGTGCACTTAGCCTTTACTCAACACTGATTTTGAATCTCCTTATGATATGGTAGATTGAGTTGAGTTGTTTGAAGAATTTCTTGGAAGGTATTAAGGACTCAATGGTGTTAAGGTATGTTAAGGCACTTGCTTCTTTCTTTTGGCATGATCTAAAGGGAAATGAACATAAACGATACGCTAATTCATAACGAATCTACTCCTAAAAATTAAGATTGTCCATGTTGTTCTTTCCTAATAAAGTTATTCTAAGAAAATATTGAATCCTACTGAGGTTCACATTGAGGGTATGGATGTCTAATGTTAATCGAAGGTGCAACAACTTTAAGTTACTCTGAAAGGTTTAGAACGTGATTCCATGAGTCTAGCATACATTATATATAATATATATTTTACTCTATCGAGCCGCGCTATAGTCAGCCGGGTACGACACCTATTGTGCAACCACTGATCAGTTGGGTTTATTGAGCTCCACGTGGCCGGGTACGATTCTACCTAGCCTTATGATGGCGAGGTACATTTTTACCGAGTCCTCTCGAGGCAGGGTACGATATGATGATGATGATGATGATGATGCCAAAGAGGCATATGTTTTTAAAAGTTTATGTATATATATGTTTCATGCATTTCATGTCAGTAGTCCTCAGAGGCGCTCAGATGCTACATTTTGTATCTCCTCTATCTCACTTTATATTACTGTTTTTATTTATGCTTTCCTGCCTTACATACTCGGTACTTTATTCGTACTGACGTCCTTTTTGCCTGGGGACGCTGCGTTTCATGCTCGCAGGTCCCGATAGACAGGTCGACAGTCCTCCTAGTAGGCTATCAGCTCAGCAGAAAGTGTTGTTGCACTGCACTTACTCTGGAGTTGCCTATTTAGTCAGTATGATTGGGATATGTATTGACTGGTATGACGGGACCCTGTCTCAACCTATATGGCGTTTATATACTCTTAGAGGCTTGTAGACAGATGTCATGTTATGGATACTTTCATGGCCTTGTCGGTCTACATTTGAGTGTACAAATGATTATGTCGGCCTTATAGGCCCGTATGTCTCATTTATGAGCTTCTATATAATGTAGGGCCATCATATGTCTAGTATGCACTTATATTTTACTCTGGTTATCTCAAGATGTCCCTTTTGACCCATTTACTCATGATAGTACGATAAGAAAGATATGTTACGTTATTACTCAGTTGAGTAAGGTGTCAGGTGTCCGTCGTGAACCATCAATTTGGATCTCGACACGTACCATCAATTTATGACATAAATTTGCAGAGAAATGCATTATAGCATTATGCAATGATCGTTGTGATAAAAGAATTATAATCCATTGAACAATTCTTACCAACTTTCTGCCAGTGTAACAGGATTATCTGTTTTAAGTTTCAAAAATTGTGAAACTCCATTTAATGCACTAATTCTATAGTGTTCCAAACAAGTTCTCCGGTCTGCCATTTGGAACCTTTGGAAAAATAGAATAATAATAATTTTAATAACCTAGACCTAGATTTTTGTGTAGCACAAGTCTTCATCAATCATGAGAATATAATTTCTTCACGGAAAGAAATCTTATCCAACAAACCAAAATCAGAATAGAGATTGGTTGGACTAAACCTCATCACAACACAATCAAACTTAATATAAATGGTGTTTTCTTAAAAGCAACCTTGCATGCAGGGATAGGAGGAGCCTTTAGAAATAACAATGGCGACTGGATGATGGGTTTTTATAAATCTTGTCATGCAGCATCTTCTTTACAGGCAAAATTACTATCACTAGAGTAAGGTCTTAAAATTGCACTATATATGATGTCCCTCTGTTGGAAATCGAATCAGACTTCTCAAAAATGATAAAATTGTTAAATGAGGACAATGCACTAACTAATAATATGTTGCTCAATTGCAGGTTATTAATGCACCAATTAAAAATATCAACGTTCAGGCATAACTTCAGGACGAAAATGATATAGCACATCAATTGGCAAAGGAAGCTATTAACCACTTCAAGCCTACAAGATGTGTGTACCTTATTCGTCCATCGTTTTTTATTGAAACTGAATTAGAAAAGAACAAGCAAGGATTATGTTTTGTACTAAGTTTTTACCTACCATATTTGTAATTGCCTAGTTATTATAAATAATAATAATGTCCTTCGGAACTATGTGGCAATTATTTAATACTTTTAGTTAAGTAATATAAGCTTCCTTTTACGTTCAAAAAAACTCTAGAATCTAGGAGTGCAGCAAAACCAAGCTTAAGGAAAGCAAAAGATTAGAATTAGATCCTAGAGTAGTATGAAATTACTTATAAAAATCTTTACACAAATAGCTAGTTGAAATCACTATTTACTTTTTAGTGGGTATTCGTGTTTTAGAAAGCGTGAACGTATAGCGATGTATTTTATATATGCTTTAGCGAGGTATAAGCCCCGAGGCACCGGTCATTAATCCCATGGATATTTAATTTTTAATTATTTTATAAAATAATATAATTACAGTAAATATTTATAAATAGGTAAAATTACATAAAAATTGAAGGAAACTATATATATATATATATATATATATATATATATATATATATATATATATATATATATATATATAGATGTGTTTCATCCCTATAAAAAAACTAGTCAAAACAATCTATTATACGTTACTTACAAGTACAAGTTACTTGAGTTGAAAAGATTAAAAATTTTAACATTGAGGAATAAAAAGTATGACTAACCTACAATTTGAAGTTTTGAACTTTGAACTTGTTACTATGGAATAGAGATCTCTTTGTATTTAAGAAAATTAACTATTCGTAACAGACTAACGGACAAGATAAAGAATCGAGAAAGACCATAAATTAGGGCGTCTAGCAATACAAAAAAAAAGGTCTTGACTTTTAAATTTAATGTTTTAGTTCCTTTTTAAGACTTTTGAGTAATTACAAGCTGACTTTTGAGAATTCAGGTATTATATTAAGGACTTATTCAACAAATGTTGTTTTAATTTGAAAAATTCGGGGGCTTACGCCTCACTATAAAAACGTGCCTTAATGTCGGGGGCGTACGTCCCAAATTGTTGGGCATACGTCTCTTGAGACCTTCGTCCACCACCATCGTCTCAGGGCATTTTTGGTGTGCCTCGCCCCGAAAATACTTTTTAAAACATTGATTGGTAAATAGATTATACACTAATTATATACGATAACACACACATACACATACATATGTGTGTGTTTTATATATATTTGTCAATAATTTTTAATTCAGGTGGTTGAATGAATGATTATTTAGGTTAAGTCTTTAAGTATTTTTTTTATTTATTATCAAAAGAGGCGCGTGGCGTGCGAGTTGGATATAGAGCGTGAAATAGTTTTCAACATTTGGAAATGTTTTCTATTCGCGTAAACATTATAGGAAGAATCCGATGTTTCACTGTTTGAAGAATTAAATCTCGAGCTATACAACTCGTACGATATCACGAGTTAAAGGCGAGAATTAGCGAGGTGCCCTTAAAGTTAGGGGGATGAAAAGTATCATAATTTCTAGTCCCTCGATTCAAGGTTTTGAATTTATTTTCTTTTTGATCCCTTCCAAAAAGAATAATCTCTTTATAAATTTAGAAATAATTAATTTAAACTTATAATTTTATTTTTAATAAGAATTATTTATAATCATACAAATGCTCTGCGACCCTTTTTGATTTATTTAGGACCACAAATTCCAAAAGTGTTTCTTTTTTTTTAAATTTCGTGCTCCATCAAACAGGTTCACATAAATTAAAACGGAAGGAACATATTTTTTAATCTAATTATTAGGGTCACAACTCATAAATAAGTTTTACATCCGGAGCTATTTGTGTTTGTCATGTTTATGGGTGTGTTTGGTATAACAGAAAATATTTTCCGCGGAAAATATTTTTCAAGAAAAAGAAGCAGTAATCTTATTTATTTTCGATGTTTGGTACGCAAATTAAGGAAAATAATTTCTCAAAATTATTCATAAATAATTTAGATACAATAAACATGAAGCATAAACTTTCGAACCAACAACCTTCTGAACCCACAAATTTCATAAACTTTTGAACAGCTAAACTTTCAAAACAGCGAAATTTCGAACTCGTAAAATTCCAAACACATAAACCTCTGAACTCATAACTTTGGAACTTGTAAAATTTCGAACCAGTAAACCGAAAAATGAAAAAAATAAAACTAAAAATATAAAAAAATAATAATAATAATCCGGGGCGGAGAGGGAGGAAGGGAGAGGGACAGAGGCAGGGGTGCAGAAAAAACGAAAAACAAAAATTTGAAATTACACAGAAAAGCCTTTTTTTGTGCGTGGTGGGCAGTGGGGTGAGGTGGGAAAAGGGAGTAGGTGGTGCAGAAAAACGAAAAAAATAAAAATTTAAAAATTATAAAAAATATATATAAAAATAACTTTTTTTTGCGGGG
>MDKI01184790.1:0-42242 GCA_005239505.1 Nicotiana paniculata
CAATAACTCTCCCTTCCTGCATCAACACACACCCCAAACCAACGTGTGAAGCGTCGCAATACATTGTGTATATCCCCGAACCGGAAGGCAATACCAGAACTGGTGCTGAGGTCAATGATGTCTTGAGCTTCTGAAAGCTCGCTTCACACTCGTTGGACCATCTGAATGGGGCATTCTTCTGAGTCCATCTAGTCAATGGAGCGGCAATAGAAGAGAAACCCTCCACAAATCAGCGATAATAGCCTGCTAGGCCCAAAAAGCTCCTGATCTCTGTAGCTGAAGTAGGACGCGACCAACTCTGAACCGCCTCAACCTTCTGAGGATCAACCTTGATACCCTCTCCGGATACCACATGCCCCAAGAATGCCACAGAATCCAACCAGAACTCACACTTGGAGAACTTAGCATATAGCTTCTGTTCTCACAAAGTCTGGAGCACGACCCTCAAATGCTGCTCGTGCTCCCCCAGGCTACGTGAGTAAATCAAAATGTCATCAATGAAGACAATGATAAAGGAATCAATACACGGCATGAACACCCTATTCATCACGCCCATGAATGCTTGCTGGGGCATTAGTCAAGCCAAAGGACATCACCAGGAACTCATAATGGCCATATCTCGTACGAAAAGCAGTCTTCGGAATATCTGAAGCCCGAATCCTCAACTGATGATACCCCGATCTCAAATCAATCTTAGAAAACGCATGGGCACCCTGCAACTGGTCAAAAAAATCATCGATGCGCGTCAAAGGATACTTATTCTTAATGGTAACCTTTTTCAACTGGCGGTTATCAATACACATCTGCATGGACCCATCCTTTTTCTTCACGAATAGAACTGGAGCACCTCACGGCGATACACTCGGTCTGATGAACCCCTTAGCTAACAACTCCTCAAGCTGCTCCTTCAATTCCTTCGGAGCCATACGGTATGGAGGAATAGATATAGGCTGGGTGCCTGGAGCTAAATCAATGCAGAAATCAATATCACGATCCGGAGGCATGCCCGGAAGATTTGGAGGAAATATATCAGCAAACTCTCGAACAACTGGCACTGAATCAATTGTCGGAGACTCGGCGGTGGCATCTCGCACGTACGCAAGGTAGGCCAGACAAACTTTGTCGACCATATGTCGAGCCTTCACGAATGAAATAACCCGGGTGGCTGCACTAACTGAGGAACCTCTCCACTCCAGCCTAGGCGACTCTGGCATGGGTAAAGTAACTGTCTTGCATAGCAATCTAGCACGACATGATAAGGAGATACCCAATCCATGCCTAAAATGGTCTCAAAATCAACCATGTCGAGCAATAAGAGATCCGGTCGAGTCTCGAACCCATAAAATGAAATCACACAGGACCGACAAATCCGGTCTACAACCACAAAATCACCCACGGGAGTGGACACATAAATAGGAGAACCCAAGGACTCACGAGGGAGATCCAAAAAATGAGCGAATAAGACCAAAACATAGGAATAAGTGGATCCTTGATCAAATAACATCGATGCCTCTCTACCACATACTGTAATAATACCTGTGATCACGGCGTCTGAGGCCATTGCATCTGATCTGGCCGGGATAGCATAGAATCTAGCTAGAGCACCGGAAGACTGAGCTCAACCAGAGTGAACAGGAGCTGGCTGACATCCCCCCAACTGACCTCCACCTCTAGGACGACCCCTACCGACGTGTCCCCCACCTCTAAGTGGCCGGACTACTGGTGCTGGACTCATAGGATAATAACCCTGTTGCACTGCCTTTGCCCCAAAACTTGGGACAAGTCCTCCTGATATGGTCGAGATCCCCGCACTCGTAATATCTCACTGGAGGCACGGTCTGCTACCCTGAAGTAGAACCCTGGATAACTAGTGGACAGTGAGAACCCTATAGCATAGCATTGAAGTAAGGTCTCACTGGAGCACCACGAGGAGGTGGTGGTGGTGTTGAATATGGGGGCCTGTTGGGCCGACCCCTACCAAACTGACCTCTGCCCCTAGCTGGGGCACCTCTAAAATCCCCAGAATATTTGTCTCTCTTATCCGGCTATACCTGCTTCCTGACCCTCGACTGATTACCCTCGATCCTACGAGAAATCTACACTACTAGCTGATAAGGAGTCCCCATCTCCACCTCTCGGGCCATGCTGGCCCTAATTCCTCGATGTAACTCGCCTACAAATCTCCGCACTCTCTTAGCATCGATAGGTAGTATCATGAGTGTATGGCGAGACAACTCAAAAAATATGACCTAGTAGTCTGTCACTGACAGTTGTCCCTGCTCCAGCTGCTCAAACTGATACCGCAGCTCTTCCATCTAAGAGGGTGGGATATATCTGTCAAGAAACATCTGAGTGAACTGCTCCCAAGTGATAGGAGGAGAATCTGCTGGCCTGCTGAGAATATAGGACTGCCACCATCTGCGAGCTCTGCCCTCTAACTGGAAATTAGCAAAGTACACTCCATGGGACTCTAGTATCCTCATGTTGTGCAGTCTGTCCCTGCACCTGTCAATGAAATCCTGGGCATCCTCGCCTCGCTCACCCCCAAAAACTGGAGGATGCAATCGTGTCCATCTGTCCAATAACTTCTGCGGATCGCCGGCCGCAGCTGGTCTGGGCTCAGGTGCTGCTGCTACAGGCTAAACCCCACCCATGGGCAGTGTACTCGGGTATGATGAAGTGCTGTTGTCTGGCCTGCAGCCTGGGCAGTAGGGGTCTGGGCTCCCCCTCCTGCCCGAGATGTGGAAGGATCCGCTGGAACTAAACTAGTCTGGGACATAGTATCCATAAATCTCAACATACGGCCCATGACCTCCTGGAAGCCTGGCTCCGTCATGAAGTCTACTGGAGCAGGACCCGCTGGGGGCACCTCCCCCTACTCCTCTATAGTAAGATCCCTCTGGTGGTGCAACTAGAATAGCTCTGGGATGCCCCCGTCCCCTACCTCGGGCCGGTGCCCTCCCCCGGCCTCTGCCAGATGTACGCGTCCTCACCATCTGTGAGAGCATAGAAGAATGAGATTTAGTAAACAATCAACTGCACGATAGATCATGAATAAAGAGAGGTTTCCTAACACCATATAGCCTCCCGAAGATAAATACAGACGTCTCCGTATCGATCTGCGAGACTCTATTAGGTTTGCCCATGACTTGTGAGACCTACGTGAACCTAGTGCTCTGATACCATGTTGTCACGACCCAAAATCCCAACACAGGTCGTGATGGCGCCCAACACCGGAGTCAGGCAAGCCAACCGTTGTTTACTAGTGAGGTTATCCTTATTTGACATATCAACCCCACACTTACCAAATTTTAAGCTCAGATCATTTAAGTAAAAGTGGATAAATTAACCAACTTAAGTAAATACAGCCACAAGGATCATGAACCAATATATATACAGTCCCAAAATATAGAGTCTACTATGTGTGTGTCAGGAACTAGTGTCACAAGTCTGCAGGCGAAATAGTAGAATATACAAAAGATGATACAAATTGTTCTACTGTCTGAAAGAAGTAGACAAAAATAAACAAAAGATAACTCCATAGTGCTGCTGAGAATCGCCAAGGGAGGAAGCTCACTGTGGAGTCAGGTCCAGAATATCCCCCCTAGGTTCAAGCTCCGGTCAGATAACCAGATGCACCAGCCTCAAAACCTGTACAATTAAGTACAGAAGCATAGTATGAGTACATAAACAGATATGTACCCAGTGAGTATCCCGCCTAACCTCGAAGAAGTAGAGACGAGAGGTCGACGTGATACTTACTAGGGTCAGAAAATGTGGAATAAGTATAGGCTAACCAGTAATAGCAGTAATGAACAGTAATAAGGAAATAAGCATCAAATAACAATCTCTAGTACCCTCGCGCCATCCTTTTCCATGGCATACAAACTATTTAACCTTCTTTCTTTTCATGAAAACAACAGTTACAATTACAGGCTTCTCACAAGTTATCAAACATATAACATGCGATGAACGTACGGCCATTACGACGTGAAAAGTAAATGTGCACTGCCGAGGGTCGAACGACCTGAACCATAGATACATCTATCTGCCCCGCTCGCGAATCGAACATGCGACACGGTTAATATAATACCAAGACCACCCCCGCTCACGAATCATACATGCGACTCAGATTAATATAATATTAGGGCTACCCCGCTCGCGAATAATCCATGCGACTCGGGTTCCCATATAAATTTATGATTAGTAGGAGATTTCCAGATAATTTAGCAGGGAACATACTAACAGTGTGAGAATTTTAGAAATATCAACTTCAAGCATAACCCCTTAGGCCTTCACATGTGAGATTCGAGGATATTAGACTACTTAATCCATATACAAGATCACAGATACAACACATAAAGCATGCTTGTGAGTCCTAAACTATCCAACAAGTCATAATAGTAGCTACGCACGGACCCTCGTCACTTCGTGCGTGCACATCCCCCGCAAATAAGGACAAAACCACCATTTATAATCACCTATGGGTACAATTCCCTCTTACAAGGTTAGAAGGAGACTCACCTCGTGTCGAATTTACTCCCCGGAACAAGAACGCGCTCGAAACTCTGAACTCTACACCTGAGGACTCGAAACTAGCCACATGTTATACAAACACATTAATTTATGCTCAAAGTATGGAAATTATCCTACTCATTTAGTAATTCACCATGCTTGAAGAAATTCTAAAATCCAACCCCGGGCCCGCATGCTCGAATTCCAAAAATTCTCGAAGGAAACACTCACCCATAGCCTAAGGATCATTAATATACGATTTTTACTTGATTTCATAGCTAATTCACGGGTAAATTCTCAAATTATCGAAAGCCCTAGGTTACTACCCAATTCTTGATTTTTCACTAATTAGGTGACTAAATCCAACTAGGAATTCATGCATTAACAAGTCTTGAGATGAAATTTACTTACCTTCTAGGGTTGGGTCGTGAAGTCCTTTTCCCAAGCTCTCAAAGTGTTTAATGGAGGAAAGAGTGAAGAAAACAATGAAGAATCCCGTATTTAAGAAACACACTGTCTGACAGTGTTTCCGCACCTGCGTCTCGAGGACTGCACCTGCGGTCTCGCACCTACGAGCAAAAGCTCGCACCTGCATAAATGGACGAGGAGGTCGGGGCTCGCACCTGTGGAGAGGAGACCGCACCTGCGTCTCCGCGCTGCGGAGTTTTGTCCGCATCTGCGAGAAATGGGCTGCCCGCTGGGTCTCGCACCTGCTAGGCTTGGACCGCAGGAGCGGTCCCGCACCTACGACTGGGCAACCGCACCTGCGGTCAACACCAGAACAAGTGCACCAACATCTATTTCAGCTGGTTTTTGGCCTCGTGTGGTGTCCGGGTGGCACCTGGGCCCACCCGAGCCCCCGTCCAAATATACCAACAAGTCCCAAATAATAATACGAACTCGCTCGAGCCTTCGGAACACCCAAAACAACGCTAAAACTCAAAATCACACTTCAAAACTCCTAGAACAAAACTTAGGAACTTTAAGTTTTCTTGACTTCGCTAAAAACGCGCCGAACTGACCTATACTACTCGGAATGACACCAAATTTTGCAGGCAAGTCATAAGTGACATAACAGAACTATTCCCGATCTCGGAACTCTGTTCGGACCTCGATAACACAAAAACACGTCCCAAACCACAATAGGAACTTAAGGAACCTCTTATTTCAATATTAGGTGCCGAAACGCTCCCGGGTCATCAAGAACCCATCCCGAACATACGCTCAGGTCCGAAATCATCATACGAAGCTATAGGAATCGTTGATACTCGATTCCGAGGTTTTTTACCCAAAATTTGACCGAAGTCAAACTGGGCCTTAAAGGCCAACCTGAAGGAACCAAGTGTTCTAATATTGCTCAAAACACTTCTGAATCCCGGACCACCCGCCCCCGCAAGTCATGAATCATAATGAGCCGCTATGGGAAGTTTCATTTAGGGGAGCAGGGTCCGATAACGCAAAATGACCGGTCGGGTCGTTACAGTATTGATGATCTAACTACGAATTCGATTCTTTCTTGAATTAATTGAGGGAATTTTGAATTATATTGTGATGTTGTTCATTATTTTGCTTAAATAAAAGAGGAGATTGATATTAGATTTCTTTTCATCTTATGCTCTAGTTTAATTTTTTTAATCCTAGAAAATCAAAAGAGCCTCTTGAATTGTTAGTTGAACTATAAAATAGGGAAACATTCGTGAGAAGTTACCCTCTAGACTAAAACCATCGTTACATTCATAGCAATTTTTCATAACGCTTCAATTGGATTATTTCTAGGAATTAATATTTAATCGAAAGAGGAACTTTAACTTCGAGTATATTCTTATTATCTTGTGAGTTCATGAGAATCAATAGTAATTTAGAAGTTAACTGATTCAAGAATTTGATCCTGAGTTGGTTATCTTGCACATGTCTAGTCAATAGCCCTTAATTCTCCCATTGATATTTCTTTGTTGCGCAACTCTTGTTTTCTGTGAGTGATTGATAATTGCTTTAACTTTGGTAGTTAATTGTAGTTGATAATCATTCCAAAGTATTAATCATCCTGGATAGCTATTAACTAGAGATTATTTTAAAAATATTTAAATCCAATCCTTGTGAAGCGATTATTAAACTATACAAAATTTGTTTAGCAAGCATTAATTTACGTGTTGTTTTTGCGCTCATCAAATTTTGGCACCGTTTTCGAGGTTCGGGGAATCAGTAGTGTTCAAAATAGTTTTTAGTGTTGATTCAGGAATCAATGTTATTTTCTTATATTCACATTTTCTCACTTGTGGGCAAAATAACATGTTTAATTTCTTTGGTGTATGACTCGATCCTCTTCAAAGGAAGTGATACCATACGAACTAGAGTTGGAGAAACGCCTACGATAGCTAAGAAAAGAGAGATAACTCACTGGAAATTTCTTTTGGTAGTCATCGACCTAAGAACACATAGACAAAAAGGTGATGATATAGGTGATTTGGCTGTAAAGGAAACAATCCAACAACAAAAAGTAGCTGCTGAAGCAACTTTAAGAGTTGATGAAACAGTTGAGGGGAAATGAGGGCAAAGATTAAAACTACAGTGACCTCTGTTGAAGATGCATGTGAAAATGTGGGACCTAGGACGGGTGGATCATTCAGAGATTGCGCCAGACCAATTTACAATCGGGGATTGAGTGTCAGACCTCCACCCATCGCAACAAACAACTTTGATTGAAGCAAGGCTTTCTTCAAACCATCCAAAAAAAACTTTTTCTTCATAAGCAAGGTGAATGAAGATCCACAACACTCCCCTGATGGATTTTGAGGAAATTATGAACACCTCCAGTATAACAAAGTGTCAAAAGGTGGAGTATATTTAAGGGCATTCCACTTTTTCACGGAAGGATGATGCCAAGAACTCTGTGAAGCTTACCAACTAGGTATATCAGGACATGAGAAGATATGACAAAAAATTCTAGACAAATATTTCTCATATGCAAAAATTGGGAAATTTAGATTGATCCATATCTTCTGCCAAAAAGGACACTGAAATAATATTCTTCGAAGCATAAGAAATATTCAAGGAGATAGTGAAACGGTATTAGTGCAACATGATTGACTTCTGGATGCAAGTCCAAGATTTTTGGGATAGACTGACTCCTTCTTCACGAAGAACTCTGAGTGATGCAGATGGAGGCTAATTAATGAACAAAACCCCAAAGGAGATTTTCTTGATCCTCGACGAATTATCAGAAGGTGCTAACCAATGGTCATCTGAGAGTAACAGTGGAGGAACATCAGTTAGGGTTTACTAAGTGAACTCTAACACATCAATGCAAGCTTAGCTAGACTCTATGGCCAAAGAAATACGAAAGTTGACCTTAGCTAAGGTACAGAGTGGACACAAGCAACATGTGATTTTTGTGGAATGAGACACCCTACTCATGAGTGTCAAGCTTCAGCTAAGGTTGTTAATGTTGTAGGAAATTATAATAGAGGAAACTACCAAGGTCGCAACAACTTCAATGCTATGGTTCAAAGACATTCAGGTTTCTCATGGAGCTCATTAGATGAAAGTCTAAACTTGTGGCAGCAGAATAATCCTAGACCCCAGGGTCAAGGACCTCTAGTATTTCAAAATCAACCGAGGCAACAATACCAGCCATAACAATCGAATCCGTCTAGTATGGAAGATCTCATGAAGGATTTCATAAATGAGTCTGACAAGAGGTTTGATACTCACAGCACTGCTATTCAAAATCTAGAAAGACAAGTAGACCAAATTACTAACTTTTTATCTAAGAGGGCTCCAGGGACCATCTGACACAAAAAAGAACCCGAAAGAAACTATCAACGCAGTGTCTCTGAGAAGTGGAAAAACATTAATAGATCTGGTCGTGAAAACTAGACCCGACGTGGTGAGCAAGCAAACTGAAACAATAGAAAAGAAAAATGTCATACCTCAAGCTAGGTGAGGTGGACAGCCATCTAATTTCTTACGTATGTGAGCGACCATTCCATAAAAACCCTGATACAATTACCATATTTTAAGAACCTGCAATCAAAAAAAAATTATATATATATATATATATCAACACATGGGTCTACAAGGCTTCAATTATAGAGACATCTGCCTAACACACTGTAACTGACCATAGGTATCCATATGTCTACAAAAGTCTCTAAGATCGTCTAACGGACATAATGTAGTCAGGACAGGGCCCTGACCCACCCATAAGTCTATATATAAAATAAAAACATAAGGACCTCTAGGCTCGGTTGCACTCCGAATGATATGGAGTCTATCGATCAACATCTGGAACTGAAATTATTTATTCTCGGGGTTCGCCAAACTGCCTACTTGAACCTGCATCATGAAATACAACAGCAGTGGCCAAAGGAATGTCAGTACAAAATAATATACCGAGTATGTAAGGCAACTGGATAATTATAAATAAGTACTGTAATCAAATAAATGAATGTTGGGGGAAAATAACTCAATAAACAAGACTCAAGATCACATGGAGATCAGAGCTCGCATCTAAGTCTAGAAGGTCATATACCATAGATTTACCAAACGGGATCTGTAACATTGCTTTATAGCTTTGTCTTTCTGAACTTTCTGTAACAACATCTCATAACTCATACCATGTCAAGTGTATAATATGTAAGTCGCATGAACACATAAAACATAAATGCGGACTACTCGTATTGTCTCGTATGTATGTGCTAGATACCAGACTCGTAAGTCTGTACTTTCTCAGCTTGCGTACCGGGAAAATACTATAAATAAAAGGCAATCTCATCATTTCTACAATTGTCTACAACCAACAGCTAGCATAGTTCCAACTTGTGTCATTATGATACTAGAGTCCTCGTAAGGAAGTCATTATAACTCATAGACACTTTCTAAATAGGATAAGAAGCTACTAGCAAATATTTGAAATTGGTCATATCAAGGTTCTACCAGTTAAGACATGTACGGGATACTAAAGGCATGAGAAGAGCAATCCTTAATGGTGGTCCTTTTGATATATATATATATATATATATACGAGGGACCCATCGCAATTCATATGCACTTTCGGATAGAAACAAAGGATTACTACTAAACATATGGAACTCTTGACATCAGGGCAATCTCAAGTAAGGAATGTATGCAACTAGCTAATACACGAGTAGAACATCTCACATTAAAGGTTGTAATACTAAGGAGGACTTTATGAGGGAAACGCTATAGCTCCATTACACTCTCTAGAAAGAAACATGGGTTGTGAAGAGAATTATGAAATACATGCTATCCGGGAGACATCAATTAAGAACATAGGGAGCTATTAAATACACGAGTACAACATTTCTAAGTATTTTATTTTGGAACTCACTTTTCTGGAGGGGGAACTTGCTATAGATTCATTCCAAGGAAGGGGATATACGAATAGTCTTACATACCCCTAAGTGGGCCTTTCCACGATGATGACATAACCATCCTTCTCCACAAATCAAGCTACATAAGAATAATATTACTATTAATGATAAGAAACGTAAGAACTAGCTACAATCTGCTATATACATGATTCTACGGTGTATATCATCGCCTAACTCCCGTCTAATCCTCATAACACCATAAGTAACACATAATTTCACATATATGACTATCTCCAGCATCCCCACACTACAAAACTAGTCCCAATACATCACACAACAAATAAAACAACACTAACATCAACAAGAGAAACATGCTAACTAGCTAATGAGCAGCGGGCTTGCTTTACAACCGTTTCTACAAAGATTATTCAAGAATATATCCCTTATAACCCTTGAAACATCATTGAAAATACATGAATTCAAATATACCACATCTCCAACAACCAATACAACAAGAACAACCCCAATAACATAGCACGACAACATTCAACAACTAGTTTATGACTTCTAGCCGACATCTCGTATGTTCTTAATGATTAAACACAACCAGAACTTTAGCTAAATCATACACATGAAGAATATAGAGATTATTAACTTTAATTTTCAACAACCGGCCTTTAGAAAGCTTCGCCAACTCAAAACAAGTCATAACTTGACTATGACGTGTAGAAACTAAGCTTTTTCTAGCTCTACGATTTTTTCGAGGAGAGAACAAGGTTAGAACCCTTTGGGTCTTACCTAGAAAGGTTTAGAGACTCTTGGATATCTCTTAGAGATATTGGGAATTAGTTTTTATTGACAAATGAATTAATATAAGGTGCCCTCGATTTAAATAGAAATGTGGAACCTTCCACCGCCTATATGGGCCCCAAAGGGGGCAACTTGTGTAGCCTCGCAAAAACCTAAATATCTCTCTATTTAGATGTTGTATCAATGGAGACCTACATGCGGTATATGAATGCATAGGTGCATAATGGAGGCTTGTTATGGACGATCTTCGTTGCACGTATAGACAGACCTCAGTATTGTCAGTCGTGCGGGTCTACTATGTTATGCGCACGCGCCACCAGCTATTCATGATTATTGTGAGCCATACAGATGGTCTACTATGTTACGTGTATGAACCACTGGTTATTCATGTTGAGTGAGCCTTACAGATGGTCTCTGTTGAAATGCGTAAGTGCGACTTTTATGTTTCAATGTGCCCTAGATATGTTTGATCTGCTTGAGGTAAGTATTCAAATATGAGCTATGATGGCTAGAAGAATGTTTTAGATGAAGTTCCATAATATGGTTTCCTGTACATATAGCATATGGAAAAAGTTCAGGTATATCATGAAACGAATTAGATGTATATACAACAGTCGCAACATTAGTTGTTCGTGGACAACAGAGTCTTCTTTTTTTAGTCTAAATCCTTTATAAGGTAAGTTGGATAATTTAATATTGTAGATATTTTATGAGTCATAATAAGGTAAGTATGATTCCCGAATTTCATTGACCCTCCAAATTACTTTTAGTAAATCATATATACATGTCAGTTCAATTTCAATTTAGTTATTCATATTATATCTGCCTTATATACTTAGTACATTTCTTTGTACTAATGTCCCATCATTGGGGTGCTGCATTCATGCTTGTAGTTTCAGGCATCTACTTTGATAGGATCTTATCATAGACGGAGTTGATATCAAGCTGAGGATTGGCGAAGATCCATCCGGAGTATAGTTGAGTCTAGAGGTTACCAGACTGTCATATATATATATGTGCACACACACACACACACACTTATGGGTAGGTCGGAGCCCTGTCCAAACCATGTTATATCAACATGTGCCACAAGTAACACATCAATGCAAGATAACAATTTATCATCAAGAGGCACATCCTCATAACTCATTAATAAAGAGCACATGGATGTAATAACAACAAAATTGAGGACGAGGTGTAACTATGGTTAAATCAAGTAAAGAAACAAAGTGAAAGTAGTCAAACAAGGAGCACATATTTATCATAGATTGTAGACGTCTCAATCAACGCATATTACGAGAACAAGTCCGGATGTGTGTTTATAACCTATGTTTATCTATCTTCGAGGTAGATATAGCATAAATCTCAAGATTTGCTCATCATTTTCAACTTAAAGATACCAATAACCTCAACATTCCTCTAGCATGGTTTATTGTACTCACGTAGTTGATGAATTAACTAATACATGGAATCAAGTAAAACACACAACCAAATAAGTCATTGAGTAAGCTGGAATCTACCCGAGTATGAATACCCATGGCACATGTATATACGCTTGTCACCTCAGATATACATCACCCCCACATGCAGCAAACAATATAAACTAGTAGGAAAAGTTTTCCCAACCAAAGCTAGGCAAGACACTTACCTCAAACAAGCCAAATCAATACTCAAAAATAGCCTTTTACTTAGATATCACCTCTTCCCAGCTCAAGTCCATCCAAAAACAACTCGATAACATCAATCAAGATGTTGTATCAATGAAGACCTACAGACAGTATATGAATGCATAGGTGCATAATGGAGGCTTGTTATGGACGATCTCCGTTGCACGTATAGACAAACCTTAGTATTGCCAGTCGTACGGGTCTATTATGTTATGCGCACGCGCCACCAGCTATTCATGATTATTGTGATCCATACGGATGGTCTACTATGTCACGCATATGAGCCACTGGTTATGCATGTTGAGTGAGCCTCACAGACGGTCTCTGTTGAAATGCGTAAGTGCCACTTTTATGTTTCAATGTGCCCTAGATATGTTTGATCTGCTTGAGGTAAGTATTCAAATATGAGCTATGATGGCTAGAAGAATGTTTTAGATGAAGTTCCATAAGATGGTTCCCAGTACATATAGCATATGGAAAAAGTTCAAGTATATCATGAAACGAATTAGATGTATATACGATAGTCGCGACATTAGATGTTCGTGGACAACAAAGCCTTCCTTTTTTAGTCTAAATCCTTTATAAGGTAAGTTGGATAATTTAATATTGTAGATATGTTATGAGTCAGAGTAAGGTAAGTATGATTCCCGAATTTCATTGACCCTCCAAATTAATTTTACTATATCATATATACATGTCAGTTCAATTTCAATTTAGTTATTCATATTTTATCTGCCTTATATACTTAGTACATTTCTTTGTACTAATGTCCCATCATTGGGGTGCTGCATTCATGCTTGTAGTTTCAGGCATCCACTTTGATAGGATCTTATCATAGACGGAGTTGATATCAAGCTGAGGATTGGCGAAGATCCATTTCATCCGGAGTATAGTCGAGTCTAGAGGTTACCAGAATGTCATATATTCATATATATATATATATATACACACACAAACACACACACACTTATGGGTAGGTCGGAGCCCTGTTCAAACCATGTTATGTTAGTAAGATATTCTTGGAGGATTTTGTTGACGCATGGACTCATGTGGTCAAGTATGTTGCTATTAGAAACACGATGTACAAAGTGAGGCATCGTAGGTCTATAGTTACACACACACACGCATACATATATGTAGAATATAAATATATATGTATATAAATATATAGGTGTGTGTGTTTGTGTATTTTGGGACTTTGATATACATGGTGAGGCATCATAGGTCTATATTTACACACACACACTAACATATATAGATATGTGTGTTTGTGTGTTTTGGGACTTTTCTGCATGCAGAAGCTCGAGTTTAAGTAAACCAGTAACCATACAGAGGTACTGGGTGCTTGTCCAACTCACCTAGGATGGGGTGTGACACTACTAAACACTTGCTCATGACTCGTAGAACCTATGAACCTAGAGCTCTGATACCAAATTTTCACGACCCAAAATCCCACCAATGTCATGATGGAACCTAATCCAACCCGCTAAGTAAGCCAAACTGTATAAGCTACTACTACAAGGAGAACTCATCAATATTATAAATAATATTGCAATAGCATTTAAGATAGCTACCCCGAGGACTGGTAGTACAAGTGATGATGCACTTTGATTTAGATTTACAAAGCTGGGGAAATGAATAAATGCAACATCTGTTTGAAAATTACATAAACAGAAATGAAACCCTAAGCTACCATGAAAAAATGGTAGCATGAAACCAGTACGCTGGTATAACTCCAATGCAAGCTCCGTCTTCACAACTACTCAACTCCAGAATCTACATGTAAGGTGCAGAGTGTAGTATGAGTACAACCGATCATATTTACTCAGTAAGTATCTTGACTAACCTCAGAGAAGTAGTGCCGAACTTTTTAAGTCAAAAAATGCTCACTTGTCAATAAAATGTGCAATATATAAAACTGGCAATAGGATGTAATAGCAAAAAAACAATAACTAAAATCTCATTAGAACAAGTGTATACAATTCAATACAAGGTAAAGGCTCAGTTTCAACAAAAGCCATCAAATAAAGCTGCACACATATGGCACCTCGTGCCTACATTATCATACACCCTCGCACGACAAAGACTTTGTCCCATAATGTAAGTCATACCCACTTGGCAAAGACCTCATTCCACAATATATATATCGCACTTGTATGACAAATACCTTGTGCCATAATTAATCTGATTCTGTATCAATAGCCAAAATAACATGTTCAAGAAACTTATTAAGAATCAATTATATTAATGCATGATGAAAACTTTCTCATCTTATCAATCTAATACGCTACCAAAAACTCAACAAATTATGAGATATCAACTCCACGTAGATAAATCCATCTTGGCAACCAAATCATCAAGTAATAACAGATGCATTGATTAGCATGTTAGAAACAACACATCAAATCATGTAAAAATTTATGACACACATAAAGAAGTCATAAACACAAACGAGAATGCCCATTTTGTACCACCATACAAACATAATCAATAGAAATTGCCCCATACTATCAAATAACATCCCCATAATTCTACCATTGTGTCACCACATGCACATAATCAATGGAATGCCTGGCTTATGTCGTTGCATGCACATATATAGCCACATTTTATGTCATTGCATGCGCATAATCAATGGAATGCATCCCTTATTCCGCCGGATGCACATAAATATCCACCCTTATGCCGCCTCATGCATATCAAAATGAAATTCCTTCCTTATGTTTCCACGTGCGCATCTATAACCAATTCGCACAATATGTCAACATGTGCCACAATTAACACATCAATTAAAGATAATGATTTATCATCAAGAGGCACATCCTCATAACTCATTAATAAAGCACACATAGATGTAATAACAACAAAATTGAGGACGGGGCGTAACTATGGTTAAATCAAGTAAAGAAACAAAGTGAAAGTAGTCAAACAAGGAGCACATGTGTATCATAGATTGTACACGTCTCAATCAAGGCATTTTATGAGAACAAGTCCGGATGTGTGTTCATAACCTATGTTTATCTATCTTCGAGGTAGATATAGCATAAATCTCAAGATTTGCTCATCATTTTCAACTTAAAGATACCAATAAACTCAACATTCCTCTAGCATGATTTATTGTACTCATGTAGTTGACGAATTAACTGATACATGGAATCAAGTAAAACACACAACCAAATAAAACATCGAGTAAGCTGGAATCTACCCCGAGTATGAATACCCATGGCACATGTATATACGCTTGTCACCTCAGACATACATCACCCCCGCATGCAGCAAACAATATAAACTAGTAGAACAAATGTTCCCAACCAAAGCTAGGCAAGACACTTACCTCAAACAAGCCAAATCAATACTCAAAAATAGACTTTTCCCTTAGATATCACCTCTTCCCAGATCAAATCCATCCAAAAACAACTCGATAACATCAATAAATGCAAAATGAATCAATTCCGATTAATAAAGTTGCAATCTTTACCCAATTCTCAAAAGTCAACAAAAGTTAACTCCGGGCCCGCCCAGTCAAACCCGAGTATAAGGGTAGATCTCGACTACCCATATTGCCATGAGTCCAAATATATGATTATTTTTCAAAAACGAGTCCAATTCAACTCTTAAATCTAAAATTTATATTTTTCAAAACATAGTAAAAAATTCGCAGAAATTCGAGTGACTGCACTACATTTTATCAATTTGCAAATCGTATATATATGTGATCAGATTTACTCCTATGGATGAGAAGGTGTCGTTTAGAAACCACGCAACATCCAAGAATAAACATTTGATTCCTATATGTACGTATAATATTTAACCGCTATTATATAATGTAGTATTTTTTAGATTTGTCCTGCACTTAGAAAATTTTATATCAAAACAAAGCTAATCAAAAATAAATGTTTCAGTTTTTAGATTGTTGGGATCGTGCTGGCATGGGCTATCACTACCTAGTTTCATTAATTAACCATTGAGAGGATTTCATGAACAACACCAATTCCATTACCATTAGTTGCTTCATTTATAATTCCAAAAATATATTAGACATTCATAATTTGGAGTGGATCATGTGATACAATCAACAATATGTATATGGAGCCTCTAAGTACCATACAAGAGTAATATGGAAGTGTCGTTGACAAGGCCTCGGCTATAACTCGAAACACCAAGTACAATGCCAAGTGACATAAGGCCCGGAACAGAGTAGGGCTCACCAAAATTTGCTGAACAGAGAGTAACTGCTAACGAGGACCAAGACTGCCCGCTGACAAACCACCTGCATCCATTGAAGATGCAGCGCCCCCGACAAAAGGAATGATAGTACATGTGGAATAGCACTAGTATGTAAAGCTAAATGTCCTCTTTCAAAATATAATACCAATATAAGAAGGGGAAAATCCTAGAAGCAACAAGTAACAACTGATGATGTCCAAATGCCAAGTTAAAACATAATAATTTTCAAAATACAGAAATAATGTATATATTTTTGGTTGGGAGATCATTATAAAATTCATTTAAAGCTTTAAATCATATTTACAAATTTAAAGTTGGGATCCACTATAACAACCTTTACCATCATACCACAATCTCCACACATGCCTCACCCTAATGTGTGTGGGTGAAGGTGTAATCACAATACCACAATCTCTACACAATGTGGCCCTGCCATCTCACCCCAATGTGTGTGGGTGGAGGTGTAATCATAACACAAGTTAGAAATCATTACGAGTAATGCACCATTCCTTCATGAAATACTTCTCTAAAGTCAATGCACAATTTTAACTCATGGGTAAATAAGGATTAAAAACGCATTGGAAATACTTAAGAAGGAGATCATGGTGATTTACGATTGAAACATAGATTCGAATCATATTCTCTAATTACCACAACCATGGCCACACTTTATATCTCACTCTTACTTCTTTCACTTCCAAACATAGTCATAGTTTATCAATAATAAGGGCATTTGGAAATAGAAATTCGATAAGTATATGAGCTATATAAGTTTTAAGCACATTGGGTTTCCTTTTCAAGTCACGCATAGTGAGCTTTCATTTGAAACATGAATTGAACTTATAACATTTTAATACCTAAAAATGACTTAGCACTTTCTCTCTCCGGCCTTGGGGGTATTTATAGGGCTACTACATGTGGGGCCGCGCACATGGGCAAGTGACCGTGCATCTGGGCGTGCAAACAAGGCAGAAATCCCTCTTATGTCCTCTGTCGCGCATCTGGGCGAGCAGATGGTATAGGTCCAGTAAAATGATCATAACTTTCTGTAGAAATATCCAAATGACAAACAATTTGATGTACTGGAAACTAAACTCAAAGAGCTTTAATTTTATATGTATATCACCTCTTAAGTCTATATATTTTGGTAGTTCATGCATTGGAATTCGGGTCTTGTGCGAATTTATTTGAAACTTTAGCCCATTGCATAGCTCCCAACTTGGCTTAGTTCTAGGAATCTCCTTAGACCTTAAACAACTTCCAATACACCTCCTACACTTAATATCATGATCAGATAAGTTATTCTAGCCCTTAACCTCTCGTGGAAGGCAAGACGACACTTAAGCGACTTGTGAGCGTGCTTTATGGCATCAGACTAATAGGATATTCGAGGGGCCTCACAAAAGATAGCATCCCCCAATAAGGTTTTGATAGATGCATGGTGAACATAAGAGATCGTGATACTTCTAAGAAATACCTATTTGTCCTTTCAACGACCCCATTTTGTGCACCAGTGTAAGGACAACTAATCTAATGGACCATCCATTGGACTCCAAATAAGCACCAAATCTTTTAGCTACGTATTTGTTGCGATTGTCAGTTCTCAATATTTTTGTTTTGCATCAAACTGAGTACAAATCATCATATGATATGACTGAAAATAAGAGAAAAATTCAGTTTTGGCTTTTAGAAAATATAACCAAAGTCATCCTAGTGCAGAAATCAATGAAAGTAACAAACCATCAACTACCACACAAAGTAAGAGTTTGTGTAGGACCCCATACATATGAATGAATAGTTATAAATGGAGTTGTGCTTCTATTATTACTCAAAGTATAAGATTTTCTAGTATGCTTGGCATATTCACACGCATCACAAAACAAAGATTCAAATTGAGTCCTTGAAAACAAATCGAATTATAACCTCTTCAAAACAAAGAATGATGGGTGTCATAACCGTCTATTCCGTTGTATTATTTCTTGGTTGACATCATTACTTTCCCCAAAAAAGTCTTGACTAGAATTTTTGATTCCATCTAATATATACAAATCATCATGCAATCTACCACTGCCAATCATTTTCCCAGTTTGAAGATCCTGAAAAATACAATGATTGGGAAAGAACTAGATTTTACAGTTTAGAGCTTTAGTGATGACACTAATAGATAAAAGACTGGTAGGAAACTCAGGCACATGGAGCACAAATGATAGTTTAATATTAGGAGTACAAACGACAGAACATATTCCAGATTTAGGTGTTAAAGAGAAATTGGCTATTTTAACATTATCTCATTTGAGACATGGAGAATAGTGTTGAATGCCTTTAGAAGAGCCTGTCATGTTTCTATTTGCACCGAAATCAACAATCTAAGAATTAAAGTGAGCAGCAAAGACAGTACCTGATTGCACATAATTGGATGTGGAAACATTAGCAGAGTCAAGTTTGTTTAGGAGGTGACAAAGAAGTTGAATTTCATCCAAAGACAAGATTTCTCCAGAAACTGTCTCCTTGAATGTCACCTTATTTTCTAATTAAAGAAAATTACTCAAATAATCTGCCTTGCCGAAAACCAAATATGTCTCGACAGAACCATAAGGGGTTGTGTTGCAGACAGCCACCAAGAGAGATAAAACTCGACCTCTTTGATAAAAAGTGAAAACCTAGTGCTGCGAGGGAGATAACTCACTTTAAAAGGCAGCAATGGCTTTGATACTATGAAAAATAAATTTTGGGAAGAATAAAAGGCTTCTTGTATTTCTGTGTATTTCTTACATCCCTAAGAAAATGTATTTATATACTAAGTCCTATGAATATTTTAGGAAAGAAAATAAATTACAGTCAATCAGAATAAAATCTTTCTCAATAAGAATCAAATCTTTCATAATATCTAAGTCAATCAACACGTAGTAATAAAAGTAATTTGTTACTTTGGTGTGGTGATGCATTAACTGTATTTTGTGGTAATACTCTTGGGTATGAAGGCTTGCGTGACTTGTTTAAGCTGGGGAAATTCAGTTCTAATGGCCTTGTTATGTACGAACGAGTTTTGAATAGTTATTGATACTGTCGACCACTGTTTGGGCCGAATGTTTGTTGCTGGCGTAAAGAACATGTTGCATGTTATGATCTTTTCTCCCGTAGAGGGTCACAAGTTCTACATAGTAGGTATGATTTCAGATATTTAGAAAAAAAGGCTAGTATTATTTGATACCACCTGAGAAGGGTGCACACTCCAGAAGGCGCATTGTGCTTCGACTTACGGATGCCTGATTGGTATTATGCTAATGGCCTGATTGATCGATCACTGATGTTCAGATTTTGCTATGTGTCACAAAATATTCATGGAAGTATTTCTTGTGATATGATCATATATGAGGAATGTGTCAGTTATTTGAGTAGTGAAGTTGCGATCGGATATGAAGATTCTAGTATTCTAGGGATTTGAAGACTAAGAGGGTTCTCAAGGCAAATTGTTCTAGGTTGTGAATGGTGAAGGTATGATAAGATGTTGGCAACTGATGGTGTGTACTATAGATATATTATTATGGGATTTTCGGAGGCTATCTACCTAATTCAGAAGGATCAGAATCGATTTGGAGTCTACTAGTAGGTCTAATAAGAATGTGTGTTCTAAATCGGGTCAGATTTATCTACTCATCACAATTATTGTGGATGAGTATGTTATCAATTAGAGTGGATCATATTCGTGTTCTGATATGTATTATGTTACTCTCTTATGCTGCGATGGGTTGTGATATGTTAGTTATCTACACATCGATGCGGTTATGCTTGGGATTTTGTCACACCCCGAACCTGGGAGGCGAGACCGGCACCCGGTGCCTCATCTATCCTTGCGTACCAACTTGCGACTAAGGAACTCTGAACATATAATGTCATACTTTGGCCATGGGCCACATGGAAAGATAATTTTCGAAGAAAAATATAAAACTGAATGGAAACTAATGCTGACTAAACATCAATATAAGGTCGGGCCGACAAGGCCTTCGTAATTACTACAACTGACAAACCAACCAAATATACTTACAAGGCGTACAAGCCCAACATACTGCACTAACTAACAGGATATGTCTACAAGCCTCTACTGATGGATGTACTATGATCGGAACAGGGCCTCGACCTACCCATAACCTACATACATATATACACAAGATGTATACAAATGCCATACCCAGCAACTCCGAAGGACGTGGAGCTTATTGATCAAGCTGAACTCAGGCAACACCTATTGAGGAGGTCTACTCGTCTGTCTATTTGAATCTACACGCATGAAATGCAGCGTCTCCATAAAAAGGGACGTTAGTACGAAATAATGTACCGAGTATGTAAGGCAATAAAATAATTGAAAGCTGAAACTGAACTGATAATATAATAATTGAAAGTAACTGGGAGTCAAAGATAATCTGAAGATATGCTTACCTGCTGATATTGACTCAACTCTCTCAATATATTAAGTAAAATAGTTGTCTGGCCTTATAAGGCTCGGTATATGTATAACTGCTCTGTCGTAGTAGGCTCGCTCATAGGCGCTCGGCCATACTACGCTCTGTATCTCGGCCATTTTGGGCTCGCTCATAGGCCTCGGCCACAGTAGGATCGGTGGTGAAAATACTGTAATACTGTATATACATAGACCATCTTCTCACTTGACTGGAAGAAGACAATACTCAAGCAAATACGAAGTCCCGGTAAGGGAGAATACTGTAACTTAGGAGACTAGGATAATGTATATAAATTCAGGAGTATGAACTTCTCTTTATGCCTCGTTATCAAACATATGTAATTGCGAGATCATGCCAAAATGAAGGAAAGGTTTAGCCTTAAAATACCTGGTGTAGGGAAAACTCCGTATGATGTTTTTGGGAAAGATTTCACCGTACTCCCTTAGAATAGAAAAATCTCACGTTGCTTAAGATGCTATGAAATCAAGTGCTCCACCGTGGGTTATTTTGGTGTTGTAGTAGGAAAATGTTATGTCTTAAGACATTCTAATGTGTGTTGTAATACATTATAATTAAGCATTTGAACATCTAAAGGCCAAATGAAGCAAAAATGCAAATCTTCAATGTATGCCTTTACACGTAATGAAGAATGTAGTGTCTTGTTTTTAACACTTTAGTTTGCCACCTTTCAACTAGATTTATGAGTCACTTAATTTGAAAAGGGGGGGGGGGGGGGGGGGGCTTCCACGTAGTGCAATTAATCATTATCCAATATATCCCTAATTAATTAGGTAATATCCCATTACCCAAAAATTAACCAATTACCCACATAATTAAGAATTATCTCAACTTACTTAAAATATTGCTTATTTTTAGCACACCTTATACACCTCAATATCATGGTCATATAGTACCTTGTATGGTACTAGTTCATAAATATCGGGTATTATAGCTCGGACCGTATTTTTATCCCAAAATGTCAAACTTCGACGAAACTCATTTTCTTCGATTTGCTTACCCTTCCTCCTCCACGAATTTACTCATCACTTATTTGAAATAGAATAATGCTTATAATCTCAAAATAATCTTATTCTCGAACTTATGTCGATTAAATTATGACGAAACTTTAATATACGAAAATGTGGGACGTAACAACTTTGTAGAGAAATTTGAGCGCCATTGCTCTTGAGGTGTTGAATGGTCGATTATTCCTTAGTTATGGCATTCATGTTTCTGGTATATAGTGATATATTTATCTTTGTGGTTATGGTCACATGCTTCATGTGTTTGTTGTTGATATGCTTATGGTTGTTAATTGTGAGTATCATGGCTCGACGTATTCCAGGTGGACGAGTGTCGGATTGGGCAATGCATCGCAATGGTCTTATGTTAGGATATGGTCCTTTGTGGTTATTTCGTGTGTTATGTTTCCCCTTGTGTGGTGGTAAATAACATTGTGCTTCGTGGTGGTATTTGTTGAGCTGGGGGGACGGTTCCTTCATTTTCATTCCCTTTCCATCATTAGGTATATCTGAGTTATTGTTCGCTAGTGCATAGATTGCATGGTATGCGGCTCAAAGTAAGATTTGTGTGACAGGTTGTTCAAGTATCTTGTAATGGATTAGGTGAGGTTAATTGGGCCTGAAATGAGTGCCATCAGATTTGATTAAGGTATGTTTGGAAGAATAGTGTCACTAGTCGGCTTAGATTTTTGCTATGGTTCTTATCGGGCAAGAGATCTCCATGACTTGTTGATCTGATGGGTGGTTATGAGTTTCTGTATGTTTTTTTCATCATAGGCAATGTATGAAGGTTTTGAACAAGGTTTTAGTAGGTTTGTTACCGGTGTCGGATTGGTTATCGAGCAGCTATGGCGGTCAGAAGTTATTTCTGTGAGTATTTGAGTTATGTGGTATAGCATATGATTATTTCTTGAGATATGTTTATGGATTGATACATCTTGTTCATATTTATATGGTGCATAGTTGCAAGAACCGAGTCATATAATGAGTTCCAGATGTTGAGGATTTGGGTTTTAAGGTTTATGGGCTAAGGTTGAATTAAGGATGCCCTATTAGGATTTGTTGTCGGGCTTATATGGATTAGTGTGATATGGGATCACCCATGGTTATATGTATGGTGAGGTTAAATGGCGATTTGATGGCTTTGGAATGACTTGGCATGTTCGAGAACGAACGTATGTTTAAGTGAGGGAGAATGTAATGATCCGACCGGCCGTTTTGAGATTAAACGTTCCATTATGTGGTTTGCAACTTTGAGTAGTTACATATTATGTATTATGACTTGTGTGTATGGTTGTTTTCTTTTTTCGAGCAGTTCGGAATTGATTTGGAAGAATGATTCTCGTTTTAGAAGCTTTAAGTTAGAAGAGTTGATCAATGTTCGACTTGTTGGTAAACAGATTCAGAATTGGTTTTTGATTGTTACAATACGTTCATATGATAATTTTGGACTTGTACGTATGTTTGGAGTTGGTTTTAGAGGTTCCTAGAAGAATTCGATACTATTTGTCGAAAGTTGGCAATTTGAAGAACTTAAGAGTTCATAAGTTTGACCAAGAGTTGACTTTGATGTTGTTGGACTCCAATTGGTATTCCTAGGCTTTTGATAGGTCTATATAGTTGAATTTAACTTGCGTGCAAAGTTTGAAAGCAATCTGAAGTGTTCAGGTGTGATTCAGATACTCTTTTGAAAGAACGAAGATTTAACAACTTAAGAGAAATTCTATTCGATTTGAGCTTTGATTCTTTGTTGTGAAGTTCCAGTGGGTATTTTGAGGCTTTGGATAAGTTTGTTTAATGTATGTACTTGTTGATATGACTAGATGGGTCCCGAGGGTCTTAGGTGTATTTTAGAATATTGGTTAAGAAACTAGTTAAGTTAAGGATTTGAAGTTTGACCATGGTCGATACCGGACTAAGATGATCTCTTTTTGTTGATTTGAGTGCGCGAGCAGGTCCATAGCGTATTTTATGATTGAAATACATATATGGTTTGTGTATGAGATGTTTCGAAAGAGTTTTAGATGCTAAAAAGAAGATTTTCGTATTGCTGTTTTTTTCCTGCTGTAAATAATTACGAAAATGCCATCGGGATTTGCAGATCTCTTTTAAAACCTCAGAACATCATATCTTCCTCATTTTAAGGCCAAATTGGATGATTCAAGAGGCTATCTTGGGTGTAATCTTGCAAAGATCATGTTGGGCTTATCAAATACGATTTTAGAGATCATATGGGACCTGAATCGAGCTGGGACAACTGTTGTAGCTTTTTTTTTTCTTGTTTCGGAATTTAGTTACTTTTTCTCACAAGGTTTTAGTACTCGATTTTGGACGATTTTGGAGCAAATTTTTACTACTTGAATTGGGGTAAGTATTTTATACTCGGATTTGTTATTATTTCATGATTCCAACCCAATTTTAGTGTTTGATTAATAATTTGAAATGGAGAAATTGAAGATTTGAGTAAAAACTTTCTAAAACATAACTTGATGGTTTGAAGGCCGATTTGAGGTCGGAATTGAATGATTTTAGTACGATGGACTTATATCGGGATGGGTGTTCGGAATTTATGACTTTTGTCGGGTTCCGAGGTACGGGCCCGAGGTTGACTTTTTGCATTTCTTTTTTGGTTTTCATTAAAGATCGAAATTTTTTTGTGTGAAATTATTTTTTATGGCTTTTATTTTTGATATTAAGTTATTTTTACTAGATTGGATCCGTTCAGAGGTTGTTTCACTCTGGAAGGGCTTTAGAGTATTGATTTACCTTTTTTGAAGTAAGTATCTTCCCTAACTTTGTGTGGGGAAAATACCTCTTTAGGATTGGGTTGATTGCACTATTTGAATTATGTGAAAGACGTGTACATGAGGTGACGAGTGTGTACACGGTCTTCTATGTAAAAGTTGATCGGTTTAGACTCTTAGGTTACTTATAAGCATTTAATTGAAGTTATTATTAATTATTGTATCTTTCGTTTTCAAGTTTATTCTTGAATGCTTTACTTGAAGTTGTTATTATATGTTCTAATTTTTATTGTCGAGGTAACTCTTATATGTATTTATTAGTAGTTGTGGTTATATGTTATTCTTTTCATTGTTGAGCTATTCTCATGCATTAGTCGTAGTTTCTATTTCATGCTACATCTCTTATTGTTGAGCTTATGATATGCATTTAAATTTGAAGTTGCCATTTTATGGAAATACCTTACTGTTGAGTTATGGAAGTTGTAACTGTTGAGAGCTATTGACACATTTGTGGTTGAAATTGTTGATTATTGGAATACCTGAAAATACCTTCCTTGTTAAGTTATTCCTCGTTCATTTTGTTGTTATTGAGATTTTTTGTACACGTTGTAGTTGAGCCGTGGGATATGTGTCATGGTAAAATTAGTATTGTTAATGTTGTGGCATATGAGCGCATGTGGTTCGAGTTGATTATTGTGTTGTGATATTGATACGCATGCGGTGGTACAAGGGTGAGTATTGAAATGCATGCGGTGAGATAAGGTAGGATTTATACTCATGTTGCTAGTAAAGGAGTTACTTAAAGCCATGCGGTGAGATAAGGGGGCTAAAACGCGTGTAGCTATTTCGAAAAAAATATTTTTAAAATAAATGCAAGGCTCACCGGTGATATAAGGAATATTGTCATTGTGACTCGTAAAATGTGAAAATGAGGTGTGGTACTTCGATGTGATTCTTGTTGTACGGTCTATGTTGCAAAGACTTGGTGATTTGTACAGTTATTGTTTTGTTTTCTCGCCTCATTCTATTTGTAATTTTGATTGTACTTGGTTATTTATTGTTTCTCTTGTATTGGAATGATTGTGATTTCTTGGGTGATTTGATATGTTGCTTTAGTATGCCAAGTATGTGCCTCCATTGTTACTTGGTGAATTGATTGATTGATAACATGTTTTACTATATATGACTCTCAAAATAAAACTCATCATCTCACTTGGTGATTTATTATATTTAAATTGTTATCACTCTTTACTTTAAATGATTCCACATTTAGTTTGTTATTTTATATGATGTTTTACTTATTTAAAAATATTATTTTACTTTACCTTAATTGGTTTCTAAACTAAACTCATTTTTCCTTTTTGATACTCTACTTTATATAAATTTTACTTTATTTGACTTTTAAAATAAACGCATTATCTCATTTGGCGCCTTACTTTATTCAGAATTGTTATTGTAGCTTATTTTATTTAAATATATCTTTCAAACATTTTTACTTGGCAATTGACACGGATACAACACACATGGCAGCACGTGGACTTTTCCGTGCAAAGGTGAATGATAATGTGGGCACGAGGTACCATGTGTGTAAGATTCGAGGTTGTGGGTAATGATTTGTGATTTCGAGGTGCGGTGCCTCAAGGAAAATTCTTGTTGTAAGTCATGCGTTGGGAACGATTTGATTACTAGAATTGTCATTTGTCTCTTAATTAATTTCATTCATACCTTATTAGTGTTCTTATTATTTTGCTGCTTTTTTACCTGTTAGTTCTTGTTGCCATTTGTGTTTTTATCATTCCGTTGTTGGTTTTAGATTAATAATTTTTCCGTCGTTAGCCTTACATTAATGTCTTTCCATTGTTTGCTTTATGTTAATATCTTGCACAAGTTTTGTGTCTCGACTTACCTCGTCACTACTCCATTGTGATATACGCATGCTACGCTTTTGTACATTTTTGTGCAGATTCAGGTACTTTAGATCGTGTTGGTTTTGGGAATTCTGTCTGCGGGGTAGAGATTTCAATGTACCTGATTGACGCTCGCAGGCCTCGGAGTCACCTCATGATATTACTGTAAATCTTCATTTCACAGCAGTATTGGTTCTAGCGTATTTCAGTAGAGCTTATGACTTTGTAGTACCGGTTTTTGGGATTAGTATAACTATTGTTCAGTTTTAGTTACGTAATTTCATTTACTAGTTCAATTTTCATATAGTTGAGTTGGTTATTTCTGTTAGATCTCATGTATTAGGCTTATAGTCTTAGAGACAAGGTGTCGTCACGATTCCTAAGGCAGAATTGTTGGATTGTGATAATTTTTTAGTAAAAATGCCACATGAACAAAAAAGCCAATGTGACAGCGCGTCTGTCACACTCTTATAGATTGTGAGCGTCTAGGGGGTCGAGGCTATAGAATTTCTAAGTTAAAGGGGTATTAAAGACCACGTGACGATTAAGGGGAACAAAATAAAAGTTGACAAGTACCCGGGGTCCCAAACTATTCCCCAAAAATGAATAAATTGCAGGTTGTTCTTCAAAGTTGAACTCAAACTTAGTCGAACCAATCAGCTTATCAAGCAATAAGCAATGCGAGTCGACTTCATTGATTCAATTCAATTAACTCACAACAAACAAGTAGAAGTCCGGTCAATGAAAATTAACCAAATTCGTCCAGTTGTAGAATTAATAAGCCATTTGTTCATAATACAATATCTAGAGGGAAAAAGCTGGACCAAGCATATGAACTTTTGAATTTCCAATCCTTAGCAGCAGAAACGCAGGAAAAAGCTTAGTTCTTTGTTCAAATTACAAAAACAATTAATACTTGAGCTTTGAGATTGGAGTTTCCGAACCAATGAACTGAAAGTTGCATACGTCTTGCTTCAAAAAATTTCTGATCAAAACCTCATCAAATAGAGCTTAAGTTTCAGAACAAGCGTCGTACAATAACAACAAAATGCAAAACTTTGTCTGAACAATCGCTCACAGAATCGAAGAAATCCAATTCGTCTTCTTCGTAAAATCAGATTTGGAATTTCTGTGCTCAAAACCCTAGAAAACCAGGTTTAATCGATCCCAAACATCAAATCATATCCAAATATCGTTTCCAGCAAAGATTTCGAACACCCAAACGAAATCGAACCCCCAATCTGAGATTCGTCAAATGACCCAACTTCTTCGACAGTCAACGTTAGAGCTTTCGGGATTGAATTCAATGTTTAACCCAAAGTAACCAATAATTTCAATTGTTATCTAACAATTCTAGTGGATTCAACACTTTATTGGACTATAAATTTGACACAGAGAATAAAATACACTTTCTATTTTGAGACAAACAGAAGTGTTATGAAACAATAAAAAAAGAATAATATTCCAAACAAACAAAAAAAAATCTTATTGAATTTTGGGATGATTTATAATTGGTTAAGACATCTTTATTTATAAGGGAAAAATGACTTAGCTACAAAGTAAAACTCTCTAAAAGATAGACATTCACTTTAATTACAATTCTATTCATAACACTCCCCTTGATTGTCTACTCAATAAGTAATGTGCCTCGTTAAAATCTTAACTTAAATAAAACTTAGTGGAAAAAAAATTCTAGTAAAGGAAAAAGAGTACACATGTTTAATAATACGCATTTTGATTGCCTCGTTAAAAACCTTGCATGGAAACTCCAGTGGCACAAAATATTGTAAGGAAAAAAGAGTGCAATGCATATTAATTCCCCTGATGAGGGCATCAATTCACATCCTTGAGTCTTCTCATCCCGATCTTGTACACTAGCTTCCTGAAGGTTGACGTCGGTAGAGATTTTATGAACAAATCAGCCATATTATCATTTGAACAAATCTGTTGCATATTGATATCACCATTCTTTTGACGATCATGTGTGAAAAATAACTTTGGTGAAATGTGTTTTGTCATATCTTCTTTTATGAATCCTCCCTTCAATTGGGCTATGCATGCTGCATTATCTTCATACAAAATCGTGGACAGTTTGTCACACTTCAAACCACGTTTGTCTAGAATAAGATGTATTATAGACCTCAACCACACACATTCTAGACTTGCTTCATGAATAACAATTATCTCAGCATGATCAGATAAAGTAGTCATGATTGATTGCTTAGTCGATTGCCAAGATATGCAGTGTCTCCACAGGTATCGAGCCTTGTGTGAATCGGATAAATACCCAGCATCGGCATAACCAACAAGATCAGGGCTACAATTATTGCAATAAAATAAACCCATACTGGTAGTCTTTTTTAGATACCACAATATGTGTTTGATTCAATTCCAATGTCTCCTTGTAGGGGCAGAGCTATACCTTGCTAAGACATTGACTGAAAAAGTTATGGCAGGCCTTGTAGTATTAGCAAGATACATTGGTGCACCAATTGCACTAAGATATGGTACTTCAGGACCAAGTAGCTCTTCATTCTTTTCTTGAGGTCGGAATGAGTCCTTATTCACATCAAGTAATCAAACAACCATCAGAGTACTTAATGAATGTGATTCATCCATGTAAAACCGTTTCAATACCTTTTCTATGTAGGTAGATTGATGAACAAAAATTCTGTTTGCCATATGTTCAATTTGCAAACCGAGACATAATTTTATCTTTCAGAGATCTTTCATCTCGAATTCCTTCTTTAAATAATCAATTGCCATTTGGAGTTATGTAGGAGTTCCAATAAGGTTTATGTCATCGACATATATGGCAAGTGCAACAAATTTTGATGTTTTTTTTTTTATAAAAACATATGGACAAATGACATCATTTATATAACCTTCCTTTAATAAATACTCACTAAGACGATTATATACGTCCTGATTGCTTTAGACCATACAAAGATCTTTGCAATTTGATTGAAAACATTTCCCGAGACTTTGAATTATGTGCGTTAGGAATTTTAAATCCCTCGAAAATTTTCATGTATATCTCATTATCAAGTGAGCCACAAAGTTAAGTAGTAACCACATCCATTAAATGCATGTCAAGCTTTTCATGGACAGCAAAACTAATTAGATAACAGAACGTTATAGCATCCATAACGGGTGAATATGTCTCTTCATAATTGACACCAGGCCTTTGTGACAATCCTTGTGCTACAAGGTGTGTATTATATCTTTGTACCTCATTTTTCTCATTCATCTTGCGTACAAAGACCCATTTATAGCCAACAAGCTTAACACCATTAGGTGTTTGGACTATATACCCAAAAACTTCACGTTTCGCAAGTGAATTCAACTCTGATTGGATTGCTTCTTACCATTTTGGCTAATCACGTCTTTGACGACATTCTCCAACATATTGAGGTTCAAGATCCTCACTATCTCTCATAATTCTAGATGCAACATTATATGCAAAGACATAATCTACCACTATATCCACTCGATTCAAATTTGTCTCTATATCGATTGGAGTTATTGATAGTTCCTTATTTTCTTGAGTCTCGAGCTCAGTGATTTCCTCATGAATCTCAGAATTTGTTAAATAGTGGATTTCTTCATGAGACTCTTTCATAGTGTCATTTTGATCATTTGTTTTTCTTTTTCTAGGATTTCGATCCTTAGAACCCAATGGTCTGCCACGTCTTAGGCGTGCTTTTGACTCATTAGCTATGACACTAGAAGATTGTCCAACGGGGAAATCAATACGGATTGAAACATTCTTTGCAGGGATATGTGATTTTGTTATCCTTTTCAGATCCATAAATGTGTCTGGCATTTGATTTGTTATTCTCTGCAAATGGATAATATTTTGCACATCTTTTTCACAAATAGAAGCACGTGGCTCAAGATGAGACAATGATGGATTTTTTCACAAAATTTTCCGTTTGATTTCACCAATTTCTCCCCCTAATTTTGGGAAAAATGTCTCATCGAATCGACAGTTTGCAAATCGAACCGTGAATAAATCTCCCGTTAATGTTCAAGATAGCGAATAATGGAGGGCGATTCAAACCCAACATATATTTCTAACCTTCTTTGGGGGACCTATTTTGGTGCGATATGGCGGGGCTACAAGCACATATACTGCGCATCCAAAAAATTTTAAATGGGATATATTAGGTTCATGATTCAAAACTAATTACAATAGGAAATATTTATGATAATTTATCGGCCTGAGACAAACTAGCATTGATGCATGCAAAATGGCGTGACCCCAAACAGAAGTGGGCAACCTCGTTTTCATGAGTAACGGTCTTGCTATCAGTTGTAGACATTTAATTAAAGACTCTGCAAGGCCATTTTGAGTGTGAACATGAGCTACAGGGTGTTCCACTTTTATCTCAATTGATAAGCAATAATCATTAATACTTGGGATGAAAACTTATCAGCATTATCAAGTCTAATAGACTTAATTGGACTATCGGGAAATTGTGCCCGTAATCGGATTAGTTGTGCTATTAATTTTGCAAACACCAGGTTGCGAGATGACAATAGGCACACATGAGACCATCTTGAAGATGCATCTATTAAGACCATAAAATATTTAACAACCCACTAGGTGGGTGAATAGGTCCACAAATGTCCCTTTGTATACATTCCAAAACCGCAGGGGACTCAATCCCAACCTTTGTTGGTGATGATCTAATAATTAACTTGCCTTGATAACAAGAAGTGCAAGAAAATTCATTATTTAAAAGAATATTTAAATTCTTTAATGGATGCCCATTTGAATTTTCTATAATTCATCTCATCATAATTGATCCAGGATGTCCCAATCGATCATGCCAAAGTACAAAAATATTGAAATCAATAACTTTTTGGTTTACGGTAGAATGCGCTTCAGTTGCACTAATTCTTGTCCAATACAAGCCACAAGATAAAGATGAGAATTTCTCAATAACCCTTTTGTGGCCAGAGACATTCTTGGTAATGATGAGATGTTCAAGGTTATTCTCATCTATTGTCTCAATATGATATCCATTTCGGCAGATATCTTTAAAACTCAACAAGTTCCTCTTGGACTTGGAGGAGAACATTGCATTCTCTACGATCAGTATTGTTCCCTTAGGCAGAGTTATAATAGCTCTTCTAGAGCCTTCAATTAGGTTACTACTACCATAAGTTGTAGTAACATCTGTCTTACACATACTTAAATGAGAGAAATATTTCTTCTCTTTGAATATTGTATGTGTTGTACATGAATCAATTAAGTAAATATTTTTACAATTGAACTTTGATCCAAGTTTGCTTTATGAGATATCCATATTTTCTTCCCATGGTTTTGACATACAAAAGAAATATATGAATGAATATTAGTATTTTCAGAGAAAAGGAAAAATCATCAAAGTTAAATAATGATTCAATAGTGATCTTTTAATGTAATTTCGAGCAAGCTCTGATTGTGATAAAGACAATTTTTATAAATCAATAACATTTAATTTGCTTAGATTACACCACTTTCTGGAGAATTAGATAAATATTGCTAAATTCCAATAAAGTATACATGGATAAAAGCAGACACACATATAAACTTATACTAGTCATTTCCTCTGTAAAGCAATAGTAGATTGTTATTTCTGCTATTATTCTTCATAAAAAAATACGTAATTCTCACAATAAATATCTTAATAGGTTACATAACATTCATGTACGAGGCCTTCTAAAATATCGATTTGGCGGTACAACAAAAAGATTATGAATTAAAATCTTTCGGTTTACATAAAACATAAAAGTTTGGTAAACAGTTATCATACTTTGTGTTTCGTTTTCATTTACTTACATTGTCGTTATTAAATATCTATACTCTACAAAAAAAATATTGCTAAGTACTAAAGATGACAACGTCTATGATAATAATTTATATTGTTCCATTGATAAAAAAAATTTCTAAGTTAATTTAATTCGTTAAATTAATTTGGATACTCTGTTTTTTTTTTTTTTTGCTAAGCAAATTGAAATATTGTCTAAAATGAATACTAGAACTATATTTAATCAAAATAAACTAATAATATTCCATAAAATAAATAAAACTAATGACTACTACTCATGTAAAGAGCTATGATTACATGATGTTTGTTAACTAACTACTACGAATATGCAAAAATAAAAAAATTAAACTACTCAATCATCTTTAACCACAGATTCATCACTGATCAAGTGGTCTATTTTTCCATCAGGGTGCTCAAAGAAGTCTGCCACATCTAAGTGAGTGATGTCAAATTCATTGTCATAGACAAAATTTACTTTTGGACCTTTATTCTTTCGAGATGTTTGATAAAGCTCAACCAAATGTCTTGGTGTACGACAAATATTTGCTCAATGCCCTTTTCCTCCTCAATGATAACATTCAGTTTCTGAACCATTTGCCTTTGGCTTCTCTTCTTTCCCTTTTCACTTTGGTAGTTATTTTTCTTTTGGGGATGATTAACACCAAAAAAATTTCTTCCTTGTCCACGACCACTAATTGGCCACGGTCTTTTCCACGCTTAGCATAATGGGAATACACCTCATCCACTTCAGGCAATGGTGTAGACCCAGTGGGTCGATTTTCGTAATTTCTCATGATCAAGTCGTTATTTCGTTCAGCCACAAGGAGAAGAGAAATAAACTCAGAGTACTTATTAAAACCTTTCTCTCGGTATTGTTGTTGCAAGACCATATTGGAGGCATGAAACATTGTGAACGTTTTTTCAAGAGTATCATAGTCAGTGATAGTATCTTCACAGAGTTTAAATTTAGATGTAATTCTGAACATTGCAGAATTATATTCAGAAACAGACATAAAGTCTTGGAGCCTCAGATGAGCCCAATCATATCGTGCTTGTGGAAGAGTGACCAACTTTAAGTTGTCATATCTTTCCTTTAAGACATTCCACAAAACAAGTGGATCTTGACTGTGAGATATTCTATTTTCAACCTTTCATCAAGGTGATAGCGCAAGAAAATCAAGGCCTTAGCACAATCTTGGGCAGATGCTTTATTTTTATCTTTAATTGTGTCTTCAAGACCCTGCATCTAAATGGATTCCAGCATCCAACACCCATGTCATATAGTTCTTGTCCGAAATTTCAAGGGCAATGAACTTTGTTTTCATAATGTCAGTGTCACGATCCCAAATCCTAAGCCGGTCGTGATAGCTCCAATCATAGAACTAGGCTAGCCAACAATTACATACTGACATAATATTTCATAATTTCCAAAACTATTCCGGTCTTTCACAAAAATTCTTTCGCTTAAGCAGTTTAAATTAACAAAATGAATAAAACAGTTTATACACTACCCCAAGACCTGGAGTCAACCTTCATGAGCATCTACGAGTAGTACAAAATAACCATACTGTCATAATACATCAAGACTCAGAACGAGAAACTAAATACAAAACAATAAATGGGAAAAGAGATATTGTGGACGTTGAACAACTACCTCGAAGTCCCAACTCCTCCTCCGTAAGAGGGAAGAAAACTAGCGCTCGGTACCAGCACCTGAATCTGCACACAAGGGTGCAGGGAGTAATATGAGTACGCCAACTCAGTAGTAATGAAAATTAATCAAGTCTAAGCAGTAAGAAACACATAGGATCAAATCATCAATTCACAATAAGCATAGCCTTTCTTTCCAACAGTGTATACATTAAATCAACATGATTTAAAAGCCAATTTCAGTAAAAATCCTTTGAAAAATGTGATTTCCAACAATCTCAGAAAAATACCCAAAGAGTTTAGTGTAAAATGAAATAAATCATAAATAGCCACTCGTGACAAAACATGTACCATAAACCACCCCTCGGGCAAATCATCACTCAGAATCGGTCACTCAGCATGCCTCACAATCACTCAGTATCAGCCCCTCGGGAAACCTCACTATCGCTCATGCCTCCCAATCACTCAGTATCAGCCCCTCGGGCAACCTCACTATCGCTCATGCCTCTCAATCACTCGTCACTCGGCACTCGCACTCAGTAGGTACCTGCGCTCATTGAGGGTGTGTACAGACTCCGGATGGGCTCCTACAGCCCAAGCGCTAATATCAAGTCACCTCGTGGCATATCATATCCTCACAATCAGGCTCTCGTCTTCACTCAGTCAGAAACTCTCAAAAAGCCCATCAGGCTATCAGTAAAACAGGGTACTCGACCCAAAAATATCATTTTATATCTCAAATAATGTAAATAAGGCTGAGTTTCGAAAGCAGTTAAACATAATATGACTGAGTGTAATTCATAAGTCAACACAGTGAGGAAATAGTAGTAAAAGCCCCCAAGGGGTCTAAACAAGTCGGCACAAGGCCCCAAACATGGCTTACAGCCCAAATATAGCGATAGTCTTAAAACACGATTTAACATATTATTTAAAAGTAAATACGCAACTCAATAGTTGCCGCGGAAAGGACCAAGTCCAAATCCAAATCAGTGCACGCCACACACTCGTCATCCAGCATGTGCGCCACTCTAAAAAATAGTGAAAAAAATTACGAAGTCCGGGGTTTCATACCCTCAGGACAAGATTTATAGTCATTACTTACCTCAAACCGGCCCAAATACTAATCTGTGATGCTCTTGCCTCTCAAATCGGCTCTCGATTGCTCCGAATCTAACCAAAACCAGATTAACATCATCAATATACGCTAAAGGAACAAGGCCCAATTGAAAATTATCAATTTTAATCAAAATTCCCAAAATTGGCCAAATCTGAGCCCCGGGCCCACGTCTCGGAATTTTATAAAAATTGCATCACAATAATCCTCATCCTTTCCCTAGTCTATTCATACCAAGAACATCAAAATCGGACCACAATAGCCCCTTCAATTACTCAATTAAAGTCTAAATTTCTCATGCCCTACTTCCCCAAATTTTGGGTTTAAATCCAACTAATTTCAAGTTTAATTACTAAGAAAATAACATATAATCGAGTTATGAAGTCAAAAATCTTACCTCCAAACGTTCCCCTTTGAATACCTCTTTAAATCTCTCTCAAGAGCTCCAATTTCGTCCAACAATAGTGAGAAGTGGGCTCAAACTCGCGGATGTGGCTTTTTAAAGCACACTGCCCAGACCCCATATTTAACCCTACGCGATCGCGGGATAGCCCACGCGATCGCGAAGCTTTGCCTTCCCAACTCACGCGATCGCGTCCCTCCCACGCGATCGCGCTGAACAAAACCTTCCACTTCTCACCAGCTCACTCTCCTCTACGCGGACGCGACCCTGGCCACGCATTCACGTAGCACAACTTACAGACCCACACGATCACAACCTGAACTCTGCGATCGCATAGAGCAATTTTTCCACCCCTTCCCAACTTGTACTATGCGATCGCGGACCGTTCTACGCGATCGCGAAATACCTGCAGCAAAACAACTATCTCAAAAAAATCCATAAATCGATCCGTTAACCACCTGAAATTCACCCGAGGCCTTTGGAACCTCAACCAATCATACCAACACATCCCATAAACTTATTCAAACTTATTCGAGCCTTCGAAACACCAAAAACAACGCAAAAAACATCAAATTCACCTCGGATTCAAGCCTATGAACTTTGAAACTTCTAAATTTCGCCAAAGATGCTGAAACCATCCAAAACACGCCCGAATGGCCTGAAATTTTGCACACACATCCAAAATGACACTACAAATCTGTTCCAACTTCCGAAATTTCATTCCGACTCCGATAGCTTATTTTTCACTGCCGACCGAAAATCGCCAAAAACTCAATTTCGCCAATTTAAGCCTAATTCTACACCGGACATCAAAACCACATTCCGAACACACTTCTAAGTCCCAAATCACCTAATGAAGCTATCTGATCCATAAAATCTACATTCCGGGGTCGTTTACCAATAAGTCAACTCCCAGTTGACTTTTCCAACTATTAAGCCAATTTAAGAGACTAAGTGTCTCAGTTCTCACTACGACCACTCCGAACCCGGTCCAACCAACCCAACACAACATAAATAGTCTAAGAAACATATGATAAAGCATAAATAGGGAAAACAGAGCTAAAATTCTCGGAATGACCGTCCGGGTCGTTACAGTCAGTCATAATTAAAAAGAGGAGAAACGTTATACCTTAATCTTCTTAAAGAGCTTCTTGAGACGGTAGAGTCACGTGCTGATAATGTGTTATGAAACAATAAAAGAAGAAGAACAATATTGCAGATAAAGAGAGAGGGAATTCTTATTGAATTTTGGGATGATTTACAATGGGGTAAGAACCGTCTATTTATAGGGGAAAAATGACTTAGCCACAACGTAAAACTCTCTAAAAGTTAGACATTCACTCTAATTACAATTCTATTCGTAACGATATTAATTTCCTCTTTATGACACGGATGAACAAAAACAATTACTCCTTTTATTTTAATTTAAATGACACACTTTCCTTATTAGTCCATTCCAAAAAGAATGACACATTTCTATATTTGGAAACAATTACAATTTAAACTTTTCATTTTACCAACTTTACCCGAGGAGCCCTAATTAGTAGGTTCTGTTGGGGGACAGGCACCCGAATCACCTGTTACTGCCCTTGTATATTAGGAAACCATAGCACACTTCTTGAGTTGGTTCGGCACTCTAGCTTAGGTGGGAATTGATTCTAATTGAACCAACTACATCTCAGGTTGGGGGAGGAGCTTATACTCTCGCGGGCCTATAGCCTAGAGCATCGGGTCCGCATTTATTATGTCCCGGGTATCATGCCACCACAACCCGTTATTCCGATTCAGCCTGAGGTCAGGCCGGAGGCATCTAAGTAGGAGTAGAAGAGACTTGAGATGTTCAAGAAGTATGATCCTGCTATTTTTAACGGCATAAATACCGAGGATGTGCATGATTTTCTAGAGAAGTGCCATAGTATTCTCCGCACCATGAGTATTGCGGAGGTGAACGGAGTTGATTTTACTATGTTTTAGCTGTCAGGAACAACATATTGGTAGTGGCAGGTTTACGAGAAGGGTAGGCCAGTTGATGCAGCCCCACTCACTTGGGCTTATTTTTCAAATATGTTCTTGAGAGAGTTTTTCCCCAAGACCCTTCGAGATGCATGGCGCATAGATTTTGAGAAATTGTGTTAGGGAACTATGTCAATATTAGAGTATGCTATCAGATTTAGCAAGCTGTCCTGACATGCACCTGCCTTGATTTCTACAGTCAGAAAGTGAGTCTGCAGATTCATCAAGGGGCTCAGTTATGGTCTTAGGTTTAGTATGGCTCGGGAGTTGGAGACAAATACCCCCTTTCAGCAGGTGGTAGATATTTATTGGAGGCTAGACGGTATATGAGGTCGAGAGAGAGAGAGAGAGAGAGAGAGGACAGGGAGGCCAAGAGGCCTCGAGGTACTGGAGGATTTAGTGGTGGTCAAGCTGCAATTTTATCCCATCACGGAAGGGTTATGTGAGTCGATCGATCCACTCATCACTTCCAGCATCTACAAATGCTCCAACTACTCCAAGGTCTCGGGTTGCCCATTTTCTCAACCATTATACAGTGCACCTCCTTCATGTGGTGCTTTCAGCTGTCAGTCCAACCGACCAGGCCAGAGTCAGATTCAGCAGCCACGCCCACCGAGAGCTTGTTTTGAGTGTGGTGATACTAGACATATGGTGAGGGACTGCCTCAGATTCAGGAGGGGTGTACCTCCATAGACTAGATAGACTTCACTGATCCCACACAGTCCACAGGCCATAGTTGCTGCTCTAATTGCTGCTCTAGCAGCACCGCCAGCTAGGGGTGGGGGTTAGGCGGGTAGAGGTCACCCTAGAAGGGGAGGTCAGGCTCGTTTCTATTCTTGTCCTGGTAAGACGTAGGCGGTTGCATCAGATGTTGTAATCACATGTATGGTTCTATTATGTCATAGGGATGGATTGGTCTTATTTGATCTGTGATCCACTTATTCATATGTGTCCTCTTAATTTTATTTACATTTGGATATATCTCGTGATTCTTTGAATTTTCATGTATATGTATCCACGCCTGTCAGAGATTCTATTGTTGTGGACCGTATTTATCGGTCGTGTTTAGTTGTTGTTGATGGTTATGGAACTAGATTTGATCTATTGCAGCTTAGCGACGGGCTCTTGGGCATGGATTAGTTGTTGACCTATCACGCTATTCTGGATTGTCATGCCAGGAGTGTGACATTGGCTATGCTAGGTTTGCGGCGGTTGGAGTGGAGGGGTACACTAGATTATATTCCTAACAGAGTTGTGTCCTTTCTTAAGGCATACTAGATGGCTGAGAATTGGTGTGAAGCATATCTAGCCTTTGTGAGAGATGTCAGTGCTGATACTCCTACCGTTGAGTCAGTTTTGATAGTGAGAGATTTCCCAGATGTGTTTCTAGCAGACCTTCCGGGCATGCCGCTCGATAGAGATATCGATTTTGGTATTTACCTGAAGCCGGAACTCAGCCAATTTCTATTCTACCAAATTGTATGACACCAATGGAGTTGAAGGAGTTAAAGGAACAACTATAGGAGTTGCTTGATAAGGGTTTCACCCGGCCTAGTATTTCACCTTGGGGTGCTCCATTTATGTTTGTGAAGAAGAAGGATGGTACTATGAGGATGTGTATTGATTATAGGCGGTTGAACAAGGTTACAGTGAAGAACATGTGCCCATTACCGCACATTGATGACTTATTTGACCACCTTCAGGGTGCTAGAGTGTTCTCGAAGATTGATTTGAGGTCAGGGTATCATCAACTGAAGATTCGGGATCTTGATATTTCGAAGACTGCTTTTAAGACTAGGTATGGTCACTACGAGTTCCTAATGATGTCATTTGGGTTGACTAACGACCCAACACCATTTATGAACTTGATGAAAAACTTATTGCAGCCATATCTTGACTCATTCATCATCACGTTAATTAATGACATCTTGGTATATTATCACAACTGGACGAATCATGAGCAGCATTTTGAGGATCGTGCTCCAGAACTTGAGGGAGAAGAAGTTATATGCAAAATTCTGCAAGTGTGAATTCTGGCTTGATTCGGTAGCATTTTTGGGTCATTTGGTGTCTAGTGAGGGGATCAAGGTAGATCCAAGGAATATTGAGGCAATTAAAAGTTGGCCTAGACCGTCTTTAGCTACTGATTTGTATTGATTTACCGAAATATGGCAATTAGAAATTGAAACATTTGACCATAGGATGACTTTTAGCTATCAAGACTGGAATATGATTTTATGACTTGGAATAGGTCTGTTATGGTATTTAGAACTTGTTTACAAAATTGTGATGACCCAAAAAGTCATCTTGTGTAATTTAGCAGAAACTATGTTTTGAGGCCCCGAAGGCCTCCATTAATCTCACCTCGATATGTGTGCATGGCCCAGGCGTGTAGCTGAGAAGATTTTATGTGAAAACTTGATGAAAAGTTGATTTCATAATGATTAATTGATTAAAGTTGACTTTGGCCAACATTTTTGGTAAATGGACCCGGATCCGTGATTTGACGGTCCCGGAGGGTCCGTAGAAAAATATGGGACTTGGGCGTATGCCCAAATCGAATTCTGAGGTCCCAAGCCCGAGAAATGATTTTTTAAAGAAATTTTTTCTTTGAAAATAATAAAGACTTTTGAAAATGATAATTAATGTGAAAACCGTGTTGCCGGGCCTGTATTATGGTTCTGGAGCCCGGAACAGGTTGAATATATGTTATGTGAGTTATCTGTGAAATTTGGTGTAATACAGACTTGAAATGTCGAGTTTCGGATCAAAATCGGAACAATTAAGTAGTTTTGAGAAAATTCTAGGAGATTTGAGGTTTAATTCCTTGTTTTTGAGGATGTTTTGGTGATTTAAATGCTTGAATAAGTCCGTAGGATGATTTGGGAGTCGTGTGTGTTTTTGGTTTGGAGACCCGAGGGCTCGAGTGAGTTTCGGGTAGTTAACGGAGTGCTAAAGGTTAGAAAAATCTGGTGTTTTAAGTTGGTTGCTGGTGTCAGGTACATTGCTCTATGCGATCGCATAGGTCCTTCTGCGATCGCATAAACTTAATCGGAGGGGGGGGGTAGTTTGGTTGCACTATGCGATCACATTCTATTCTCCGCGATCGCATAGTGTACCAGTGGACCTGGGTGGGGGCTGGGTGATCCTTCTCTGCGGTCGCACCTTTTACTCCGCGATCGCAGAGGTCTGTGGACTGGTCTTCTGCGATCACAGCCTTCCTCCTGCAGTCGCATAGTAGTAGGTCCTTAAGCTCTGCGATCGCACCTTCTTCCGCGATCGCGGAGAACAAAATAGCCAGCCATTTTAAAAGCCCCAAAACAGAAACATTACGGGATTTCTTCCATAGACCACTCTTCTTCCTCCCCACTTTCCTTAGGCAAAATTTGAAGACCTCCATAACCATAGCTCCATAGGTAAGTGTTCTTAACATCATTTCCTCTCACTTTCATCAACTAATCACTAGAATCTAGGCCTAAAAATCATGAAAACAAAGTAGAAATTAGGGGGTTTGGGTAGAGTTAGGGTTTATGGGATTTTGGGTAATTCAACCTCAATTTAGGGTCGGATTTCAAAACAAATCATATATTTGAACTCGTGGGGGTATGGGTGATCGGGTTTTGGTCCGAGCCTCGTGTTTGGACCAAGCGGGCCCGGGGTCAAATTTTGTTATTTTGGAAGAATGCATGGGAATGGGTAATTAGGCTATGTAAGTGAATTGTTGAATCCTTATTGATATACTTGAGTTGATTATGCTTAGATAATACCATTCCAGAGTTGAATTCTAAAGGAAAGGCGGTGTTAGAGGGTTGATTGCTATATTTTGGACCCGAGGTAAGTGTTTGGTCTAACCTTAGCTTGAGGGAATAGGAGTTGAGTCTTATTTTCTACTTGCTAACTGTAGAGTACGATGTATAGGCTTGGTGACGAGTATCTATACATTGGTGTCTAGCATGACCGTGAGTCTTATTATTGCGAATATTTCGATTTTGTTGTAACTTCCATGCTTAATTGATGAATTCTATATGTTGTAAAGAGCATGTGAAGAGAATTGTGATCTTTAAACTTCGAGGAGCATTGGCTCAAATTGTAACATGAATGGTGAAGATATATGAGATAATTAAATCCTTTGGAGCATTGGCTCAAATTATAACACGAATGGTGAAGATATATGAGATAGTTGAATCCTTTGGAGCATTGGCTCAAATTGTAACATAAATGGTGAAGATATATGAGATAATTAAATCCTTTGGAGCATTGGATCAAATTATAACACGAATGGTGAAGATATATGAGATAGTTGAATCCTTTGGAGCATTGGCTCAAGTAATAGAGTAAACTATGAAATGAAACTGAAATAAAGAGAAAGAGTTACTAAAATATACCCTCGCCGGGTCATTGTTGCTTTAGTGATTATCTCCCTTGTTGGGATATTGGGATTACTGTTATTGTTACCTTGCCGGGATTCCTATTTCTACTCTGTTTACTCCCTTGTCCGTTGTTTGTGATTGATGTTTGGGTGAGGAAGAGTGTTAAAGCACGAAGGGTGATGTCGTGC
>MDKI01219290.1:0-29571 GCA_005239505.1 Nicotiana paniculata
AAGATTTATCACAAAATATTTAGTAGAGGTGAATGCTACCAAGTTACCTCTATCACACAATTGCGATATACTTATTAGACTGTATTTCAGGTCGTCTATCAAGTAGACATTCTCAATGGAATGAGATTCATTCTTACCTACCTTACCAACCCCAATTATTTCACCTTTCTTTCCATTTTCAAAGGAGAAATTTCCTCCTTTGAGGTCCTCAAGTGAAAGGAACTGGTCCTTGCTTCCTGTCATGTGCTTTGAGAAGCCACTATCCATGTACCCTATTTGGTTGCTCCCTTTCACTTGAACCTACAAAAAGAAATCAGAGGTTAGTCTTAGGAACCCAAACTAGTTTGGGTCCCTTTCTCTAGGCAAAAGGATGAATTATATTTTTTTTAGCCCAACTTGGTAACCGGTTCTTCCCTTGAATAAAATTTTTGACTGGCCTTTTCTTTTGCATTACATTCACTTTTATAGTGATCCGTCTTACCACCGTGAGTACAAATCTTTCTCCCAGGAAGAGTGAGGTACTTTCTTTTAGGATCCCACTTAGGAAGTTAATTCCCAAAGCCAAGTCCTCTTCTATTGCTACTATGATGTTCCTGTAGCCATGACAGAGCATCAGAGGACCTGTTCCATTTGCTAGTTCTGTCTAGTTCATGCTTGACCTTGCCTATATCCTCCTTCAACACTCTTACCTGTTCATCCTTCTTATACAACTCATATTTCAGCTTACCTACATTTTCTTCTAGAGTGAGTTGTGTGCAATCAACTGTCTTTTTACTTGTTCCTAATTTCAGTTTTAAATTTTAGATTTTAACTCAAGGACATTTGCTTCAAATGTATGAACTTGGTTCTTCAGTGCAGTATTCTCACTCACAGTCTCACTGACTCTGAGTTCCAGGTTCTTACACTTTGCTTTTAAAATCACAAAATCCTTAAATAGTTGTTCCTTTTCTTTATTTAAAACCTCAGATTCATCAATGAAATCTAGCAATAATTCAGAGAGTTTTTCTTTAGACAAAACTTAATTTTGTCTTTGAGATGAATTATACTTACCTCAGATTCCTCATCTGATTCTCCAATTTCCATAAGTGCTTGTTCCTCTCCATCTTCATCATCCGATTCCTCATTTGAACTTTCTCCCCAAGCAGCATCCATAGCCTTTGTTGATCCTTTGTTCTTCTTGGGATGAACTTGTTCCTTCTTCCTGTTCCTTCGTTCAGATCTTTCTATCTTCTATTCAATTTCCCATTGAAGGTAGTTCTTTATGTGATGATCATTCTTCCCACACTTGTAGCAACCCGTGTTGGTCATTTTTTCAGGAACCCTTGTTTTATTGTAGTTTCCACCTCTTGAAGAACCTTTTCCTCTCATTAGGTATTTCTTGAAGTCCTTGGTGATCATAGCCATTTCATCTTCCTCAAGATCAGCACCTTCAGTGATTCTGAGTGCCAGGCTCCTTTCCTTCTTGGGCACATCCATCTTCATGGTTTTCCTTCTAAGTTCATAGGCATTGAGATTTTCAATCAGCTCATCCAGCTTAAGCTTCGATTCCTGAATTGCAGTGATTTTGCTTTCCCAAGTTACTAGTAGAACCCTTGTCAGAATCTTCTCAACTTTGTCTTCTTCAAGAAGAATCCTTCCAAGAGACTTAAGTTCATTTGTCAGTGTGGTGAACTTTGTATACATCTGTTGGATAGTTTCTCCTTCCTTCATAGTAAAATTCTCATATTGAGAATATAGTAAAGTACCTCTGGACCTCTTTAATTGAGGTGTTCCTTCATGAGACACTTGCAAAGTGTCCAAAATTTCCTTAGCAATAGTACAACTTTGAACTCTCCTGTACCCGTCTGGACCAAGTTCACACATAATCCATTTCTTGGCCTTAGCATTTTTCTCCCACTTTCTCAAGTACTCAGCAGTGCAGTCAGCTCTTATCTTTGGCACATCTACTCCTTCAGCATTCTTCTTCATGGTAGCAATAGGACCATCAGTAACAATGTCCCATAGCTCATAATCTTCTCCAATTATGTGGTCTCTCATTTTGTTCTTCCACCAGGAGTAGTACTAGCCATTGAAGAGTGGTGGCCTAGAAGTTGATTGTCCTTCCCAGTTCTCAGGTGGTGCACTCATCTTGATCTTCTCCTAAGGTGTTAGCCTCTTCAAGGATATCCTGCTCTGATACCAATTCATGTTTTATACTTCAATACCACACAAGGGGAGAGCGATGATTTGTGTGGTGTCCAATTTTTGGCGTGCACAGATTATAGAAGGACCCGATTGTTCTATGTGTTCCTACTACTACTATTGTGGTATTATAAGTACATAAATTAAAGAACACAAAGATTTTTACGTGGAAAACACCTGTCTCAAAAGGTGAAAAAACCACGACCTACTTCCCAATAAGATTTTCCCAAAACTCTTTACTAAATCAGTGAGCCAAAACCGCATTTACAAAAACTCTTTTATAGACCTAGGACTACCTCTAATCCCTTGTGGAAAACCAGCCTTTAACTGTTTGCGACAACTTCAAATTAACTCTAACTTAAAAACACAAAGTACCTATGACAAATACTTCTAGATAAAGTTGAAAGGTACTAGATAAAATCACCTACTATGAATGAACTAGGCTAAAAGACAAATAGTTGGAACTGGTTCTTCTAGCTGGTTCAAGTAGCTTCAGGTTTGCACACTCAAATCTCACACGAACTGCTTGCAAATGCTTTGCTATTTTGCTCTCAATTCACGTTTAACTTCTGCTTTTGTGCGTACCCGTACAATAAAAATATTCTGCAATATATATGATTAGTAGATAAAGAATTAACTAGAGTTCTAATTCTACTCTTCCTTGGTGGAAGAGTTTTAGTCAATCTCAACTCCTAAATCCCTCCTTATCTTGGATACTGTTCTTACTGAATAATGAGTCTTTCTCCGTATCGTTTTTGTAATCTTTTCGATTAGAAGATATCTTATTATGCCCGAATACTCTTATCTCTTGCATGTGCATCTCACGTGCCTTGATTCTGCCTGTGTTTATGTCTATCAGTGATGGACCTGGTTCATTTCTGAGTTCCTTTGTCAATCTTCAAAACTATTCTCTTTCTTGGGCCAACATAAATAATTTACCTTTATGCAATGACTTATAACCACGTAAAATATATGTGCCTCATTTTACACTGCCAATTCAAAAGTCTAATCTCTTTTCTTAAACTTCGTGCCCAATCATATAGGTTCACATAAATTGAAACAGAATGAGTATTATGCATTCATGGATTATTTTAATTTAAAAAGTTAAATAAACGGCTATTTGTGTTAATTCTTAATCATATCGCAGCGAGGCATGTGGTTGACAACTGGTCCATATTTTGGACGACTTCTCCCTTTTTGAACTTTTGGGGAATTAAAATCAATTTCCATGCAAGTGTTCACTCTACTCTTTTTAGCTGCCCAAAGCAGAGGTGCTTATCGGGCGGATAATTATATTTAATGGTTCACTTTAATGGTTATCAGATATAAATATAGTAATCCGCTAGCCATACAATAAGACAACGGGCAGAAATATCAGATTAATAATTATCGGACGGTTATCGGACGACTTATCGACTAAACCAAATAAAAAAAATTTCAACAATCATTCAATCAATAACAAAACTACACATACTGTCATTACACATATTAACCAAATTTATAAAATCTGAAAAGCACATTCGTTCAGTAATCAGTCAAACTTTCAAAAGGACATTCGTTCATAATCAATCTAAAGGCAAAAGCTTCGGCGTTCGCCCTTAAAGCTCTGAACCTTAACTTAGGTAGAAGCTATAATTCGATTCTGTAATATGATTCTACATAAAGGTTTAACATGTGGGAAAATCAATATTCATATAAAACTCAGCAGCCACCTGTAGTTGAATCAAGAAGTTGGAAAAAGAATAGTAATATACAAATAACGATGGGAACTAAAGACGGATAAATAATGGTACTTTATATACATAGGGGTAAAAGTTTAAATATAAAAATTCTTAACGAGTTAACGGTTTACCCGATAAGAAATTGAGTAATCCTCTCCCAAACTGTTATACCGTTAATTATAAAATCTCAATCTGTTCCCCATCCATTACCCCGATAATCCGATACCAATAAAACAATAAGCAATCAGTTCGGTTAATGATTTTGGTTCGGTTTTGAAAAACACTAGCCCAAAGTACATACGAAGAGCCAAATTATATTCTCAACAAAGCTACAAAAAAGCTCCCGCCATATTTTTTTGGCTTTATTTTTCAAAAAGAATTGAAAATATTATTTTTTTATGAAATAGGACCACATTTGGAAAAATAAAAATTCCAAAATTTTCAAGTACTAAAAAATTGAGGTTTTTGGTGAAGGTTTTTCTTCTCTCACAGAACTTCAACTTTTCTTTAAATAAAATTCATGTCCAATTAAAACTTCAACTTTCAAAAATTATTTTTCAACACAACTCTAATTATTTTTTTTAAAATTTCAGTCAAATCTATGACCAAATGCTAGCTAAATCATTCCTCTCAAAGTTGAATATTGTGCGATCTTTCAAATTCATTGGCTCAAAGTTGATCTTAGGCCGTGAGCAATAGAGTAATATAATCACCTTAAATTTTTAATGTCTCAATCCCAGCTAGTCCATAAGAATATTTTCTTAAATATAAAGAAAAATCTACTTTTCAGGGGGACACATTTAATATTGTCGGTCTGAGTAATATTTAAAATAATTAACTTTGTAACTAAAATAAAAGGAAATAGTAGTATACCAGCCAAAAGGCCAAAAAAAATACATTTTAGACGTGCTCAAAAATAAGTTTGTTGTTGGGTGTACCAACAAATTCGCATATTGATAACAAAAAGGATTGGGAGATATCTAAATGATGTGAAATCTTTTAGAAAAAAATTTGTGCAGGCTTGCACAAAGTGAATCACGAAAATTGACTCGTAAATCGTGGTAATAGGTCAGGTGAAACTTAGTTCAAGGGGAAGACTCGTGGATGTAAAAAGTGCACGGGGTGCCCTATTTAGTTGCCCCCATTTAACCTATACCCACTTTTTAATTTTTTTTTAACTTGTACCCACTTTTTAAACAACTTCAGGCCTCTTTATCCTCCTCCTTCTCCTCCTTCATTTCCTTCTTCTTCTCCTTCTTCTTCTCCTTCTTCTTCTCCTTCTTCTTCTTCTCCTTCTTCTTCTTCTCCTTCTTCTTCTTCTTCTTCTTCTTAGTTTGATAATGATTTTATGTGGTGGTTGTGAATATATCTTAATGTAGTTTATGATGTTTTACAATGGTGAACTGTTATGACACTTTATTTTTTACTATTGCTTGGGTTTCTTCTTCTTATTTTTCTTAATTGTAAAATGGGTTCATTACATTTACTGTTGTTTTGACAAATTGATTATTGAGGTTTGTTCCTGATGATATTTGGAGGTTATGCTTCAAATTTGAGCTCATTTGGAGTAGATTTAAGTATTAAATCATATATTGGGTTGTTATAATTCGAAGAACAAATTTCTGTTTCTGGCCATTTTCACTTCAGACTTATTGGCCTTAGGTGAATGAAAATGTTTGTTGCACTTCAGTCTTTTTGGCCTTAAATGCATCTGAAGTGCATTTTTCACTTCAGACTTATTGGCCTTAAGTGTAGCAAAATGTTTGTTGCACTTCAAACCTTTTGGCCTTAAGTGCATCTGAAGTGTAATTTTTCACTTCGAACTTATTGGCCTTAAGTGCATATGCAGTGTAAATTTTTACTTCAAACTTATTGGCTTTAAGTGAATGAAAACGTTTGTTACACTTCAGACTTTTTGGCCTTAAGCGCATCTAAAGTGCAATTTTTCACTTCAGACTTGTCACGACCCATTTTTCTGAAGAAGACGGGACAGACTCCTGATCACTAAAGATGACCGAGCGAAGCATCTACGCTTATCAGATGTATTATAACTTCAAACTTTATATGCCAGAAGGCAATACTATAAACAAATACTTTTAATTAATTTAAATATCTAAAATAAACCAACTCTAAAACTTTATTCGTAGTAACCAATGAAATACTGCTAAGTTATTATCAAAAACATCTTAATCTTACCCCCATCGAATGTGTCTATGAAGCGTCTACTGATAAACTGACGCATTGCTCAGGACATTAAATTTCCTGGCCAGTTCTCTAAGTAAACAAAGAAATAGCTAAATAATGACGACTCAAAGGAGTATTCCACAAACAAAAGCGGAGCTCACCAACAACATTGGAAGTGAGGGAAGTCCTAACCCATAGCCTGCTCGCCTGCAAATCTAGTTCCTACGTTGCACCGCAGACCAACGTAGGTTCCCAAAAGAGAACGTCAGTACCATCCATTGTGCTCAGTGAGTCTTAATGATGACGAAACTTTAATAACATAAAGCTTATAAGAATAATTCTAAAATAATTGCATAATAGCAGTTTATGAATATTCTAAAAGAAATTCTTTTCATTTTATTTCTTATAAAAAAATAATTCACTTTATACTTTGGGAGTTCCAACTATCCTGACCTATTTCTATCTTAGTCACCGTGTGATCGGCACGAGTTCGATACCAACCTGATCGAATAGGCCCAATCCACGAGGTGCCACTCACTTCATGGTTCTCAGCGCTCATGTATCATACCTTAGCCTGGCTAAGTAAATTCTCAACAACGATACCCTCGGCTCATGTGCTCCCTACTTTGGCACAAGTAGTTTCAGAATGTCAACACCTTGGTCAGGACCCTCGACCTGGACGATGACCCCTTCTAAAAATAGATGATACTCCCAAAAATCTTTTCTTTCTAAAACTTCTTCATGTGACTTTTCAAGTCTAAATCTTTTAAACATACTCATAATGGAATCCTTAAATGTAAGGTATGACATAAGAATAAAATAAACAATCAAAAGTATTTCCAAAGATTCTTGCTTCTTCATGAAATTTTCTTTTTCAACATGAAAATGGACTATAAGAATTACACAAAAATTTGAAAATTTAAGCCCATATATCATAATAAATCATCTAAACTTTAACTAAAATAATTCTAAGCTAATAGGTACTCACTCACTCCAACTAAGTACATATTAACTCTTTTAAGCAATTCATCAAACACCTTGTATGCATGATTTTGTGAGTTAAACCACTTTAGTAAAGGGTTATATCAACTCACCTCAAAACTCCTTGAGCCAATACGTAGGTCCCAGTCCAGTTTATACTCGTCAAACAATTGATTTTACAACAACCAATGCATTTAAATTAATTTCATAGTTTCATACCTAAATATGGAACTTACTGTTGATACAAAGGAAAAAGGTAATTAACTATTCAATTCTTACCTATTAATACTGTAGGATAATTGACAATAGGGAATTTTACACACCTGAGTTCTAGAATTAGTGATTTGTAAAGAACCCTAGAATCTTTTCGTCTCCTCCGTGTGTAATCAACGCTGCCTCTGTTTTCCTCTGTTTGTGAGAATGCTTTTTTTTGCGCCTAGAGTGCTTTTTGTTGTCGTATAAGGATTCTTAATCCTTTTTGAGTTCCAACAACCCTTTATGGGCTTTTAGTATTGTCACCCTATTTTTGTTTTATTGATTTTTTTTTGATTTTTTTCACTTAACTAATAATTAATGATACCAACTTTTAATAATTAATAATATTAAAATTATTAATATTCCCCTAATTGCATATCCAATTATTTATAAATAGAGAAGTAACTCAAAATCAATCACAAGGGTTTATATCTGTAATAGAAGTATAATTTAAGATTATAAAAATTAAATTCTATATTTAGCATGTCTTGAAACTTTTATAGAATTGAGGAGTGTTACAATAATACCTCCTTTAAAACATTCGTCTTCGGATGTTTCTAGGGCCTTATTCTTAAGCTAACAATCATTATGTAGGTCCTTGAACCTCTTAAGTTTTCTTAGCACCACTCACTCTTCCAAGGGACTCAAGATTTTGGCTAACTCCTTTAATTTTCAAAAAAATTGGCAAAGTTTCCCTTGTAAATTGGACTATCCAAAAAAATATCTCTGTCACAAATACCACAACTACACCAACAACAACCAAATATACCCTAACATGCCATTCATAGGAACCATACACAACTTATAAATTAATTACGCACACTTCGGCAAGGAGGTACCACAATAACTAACAAGAATCTAAAGCACAACACTTTAGAAAAAGTAAATCACTTTAATGAATTAAATATACTATGGCATAAACTAAATTACTACAACAACTAAGTATAATCTAAGAATGACATAAACACTTGCTAACTTGTATTTAATAAATGAAATATAAGTGCCAAGCCAAACCTAGGTTCACATACCTTGTTCCTCAAACAAATAAGGATACTTCTTCCTCATATCTTCCTCAACCTCCCACGTAGTCTCTTTTGAATCATGATTACCCCATAAAACTTTTACCGATGTTATATTTTTTGTTCTCAACTTTCTTACTTGCTTATCGAGAATTTCTATAGGTACCTCTTCATTTGTCAAGCCTTCTTTAATTTGTATCGAATTGGCAGGTATTATATGTGACTCATCATGAATGTACTTTTTAAGCATAGACACATGACTCACAGTATGAACAGAGGACAACTCAACGGGACGCGCTAGCTCATAAGCCACGTTTCCTTTCTTTTCTATAATTCCATAAGATCCGATAAATCTAGGAATAAGTTTCCCTTTATTACCAAACCTCATAACTCCTTTTTTTTTGTGAAACTTTTAAAAATACCTTTTCACCAACCATGAACTCTAAGTCACGATGCTTCTTGTCAGAATAGGACTTTTGACGACTCTGAGCCGTTTTTAGTCTTTCTCTGATTAGCTGGACTTTCTCTAAGGCCTCACAAACAAACTTTCTCTAAGGCCTCACAAACAAACTCTGGACCAATCAAAGGCACCTCTGCTGGTTCAAACAAACCTACTGGAGACCTACATCTTTGCCCATACAACGCTTCATAAGGAGCAATACCAATGCTGACCTGATAACTGTTATTGTAGGCAAATTCTATAAGTGGCAAGTGATCATCCCAATTACATCCAAAATCTATAACACATGAACGCAACATATCTTCGAGTGTCTGAATGGTCCTTTTTGCCTAGCCATCGATCTGTGGATGGAAAGTGGTGCTCAAATTGACCTTCATACCTAATCGTTTCTGAAATGCCTGCAAAAAATGCGCCATGAACTGAGGGCCTCTATGAGATATGATTAAAACTGGAGTACCATGCAATCAGACTATTTCTTTGACGTTCAACTGTGCATACTGCTCTGCGGAATCTGTCGTCTTAACTGGTAGGAAATGCGCGGACTTTGTCAGTCGGTCTACAATAACCCAAATTGAATCATGCTTACGGTATGTGCGAGGTAGAGCTACTACGAAATCTATATTAATCATCTCCCATTTCCACTGTGGTATCTCTATATCTTGAGCTAGGCCACCAGGCCTCTGATGCTCGACTTTGACTTGCTGGCAAATCAAACATCTAGCCACATGATCTGCTACTTGCTTCTTCATGCCTTTCCACCAGTACAAATCTTTCAAGTCCAGATACATTTTGGTAGCACCTGGGTGGATAGAGTACCTCGAGCTATGAGCTTCTTCCATTATGGCCTTTCTCAGACCATCTACATCAGGAACACATAACCAATCATTCAACTTCAAAATCCCGTCACTTCCTAGAGTGAAAGCAGTGATTTCTTTGTTTCAGACTCCTTCTTTCAAATTCACTAAGTATGGATCTTCGTATTGCTTAACCTGTTTAACCATAGAATTAGATCCTTTGACTAAATCTATTTCTAGGATGAAAACGGGTTACTGATAATCAAGGAAATAGAGAAAAATGAGTAATAGACAATTGTAGAAATATAGAAAAGTGAAGTCAATTGTATTCGAGAATCAGATGCCTTTACAAGCTGTATTCCCCTTCCTTATATAAGAGATTCCTTGATATAACGTACAAATCTTGCTATGGTTTCTCATTAATGATTAATTATGACATTAATGAGGCGTTACAAAGGATAACGTTAATTGGGGTACGGTTACGTAACGTTGAGTAATCAATTGTGGGTTCTTGAATCTGCCCGTAGCTTTGTCTAGATTCATTCTGACCGTGCCTCTTCCCTGTTTTGATCAAGTTCAGTTTCCCATGGCTGATAAGCTCAAAGGGTTTATTGAATCGTGCCTCTTTGTTCCGTACCTCTTCAAAGAATCACATCCAGCTGTCCTGTTCTCCTGTGTCCACGTAACTGGCTGAGTTGTCAAAAGCTGGCTTACTTGTAAAACTCTTTTTTACCAATACAGATAGTCCACCCACTTAACATATATTTATCGAGTAATATTTGGTAAGTGGATATTTATTTATGGCGGGAATATTTTGCCGCCGCTTTTCCTCGAAACATTGTATCCTTCACTGCACCATAGGCGTCGTTTGTCACTTCCATTTAATGCTCACACCACGTGTCCTTTTTGGATTGGTTCTGCATTTACTCGGCACCTTTTAGGGCTTTTTGCAGCTGTGTCAGTCTCGAAGTGACATCTTCAATTATGACTTTTCATCATTATTTTTCTTTGTTTTCCATGTTTGACAGTCGTCCTCAAGTATAAATACCTTTATTCTTTTCTTTGCTTCCACGAAACACTTTCTAACTTTGTCTTTGTAAAGAAATTTCTTCTTGCCTTTGTAAACATATCTTCTTCAAACCAACCTCAGGGAATAATAGATATTGAAAATTTAACGCCATCTTCTGCTCCGACTAGGAGTCGGAGGGGTGGTAGACTTAGAAGTTTAGGATCCACTCCTTCAAGGGGCTCCTCTTCTTCTCATATAGTTCCTTCTCCTTCCACTAGATCTCTAGTTTCTCCGAGGTTTACGGTTTCTCGGTCTTTGTCTAGAGGTAGAGGTGAACGCCTTCGTGAACCTAGAGTTGATGAAATTGTCCCTACTGAATTTTTTTTTGCTAGAGATAGTCAAGTTCCTGTAGACCAATCTTCTTTCCTTTAGAGTGTCGAAAGGTATCCAACTCTTATAACTGAGGGTCGGATTTCCCTTGTTCGTACAGAGTGCTTTGGGAGGCCTGATTTCCCTGTCTATATTCCGAATAGTAATCAGAGAATAACATCTTACAAGACAGGATATTCTTTTGCTTATACGTATCCTTTCACTCTAGGGTTTAGACCCCCCATTGACCCAGTCATAATTGAATTCTGCCCTTTTTTCAATTTCTTCTTAGGACAAGTTGGTCCGCTTGTGCGGCGAGTTGTCTCATGTCTTAGGAGTTTGGCTTCTGTATCCTCAGTTCCTTTTACTTTCAACCATCTTATTCATCTCTACTCTCCTACCTTGTTTCGTGAAGGGGTTTTTACTCTGACTGCTAGAAGCAAAAGAGTGTTGGTAACCCCTGGAGATGATAAGGATAGGGGTTGGTACCTCCGGTATGTTGCTGTACCCACTGTTGGTTTAGTGGGTGAAGAAAATCTTCCATTCCCTGAGAAGTGGAATCGCGCACGTGAGTATGCTTTAGCTCATATTTATTTACTTTTCCTCGTTTTGACTTGAGATGTTTTATTAACACCGTATCTGTTTCTTCTTCTCTCAGCAATCATGGATACTGTTGAGAATGTCTCTGGTATCTGTGATTGGGTAGAAAAATTATTGTCCGTTGCTCCTTTAGAAGACAGATCTTGGAAGTACCTCGCTGGGCGGTATGGTTGGCATGTAAAGACCCACGGTAAGTGAAGCTCTTGTTCTTGCTTCTTTACTTACTCGAGTCTCTTCTTTCTTTGTCGTTTAACTTTTTCCCTTTTAATAGGGTTCTCTGACCGTGGGTTGTCTATTTCATCTATCCCGAAGATGTCTTTGGCTCAGGCCCAAGAAATTATTTTTGGTTCATCTTCCTCGAAGAGGAAGATTTGTGAGTCTCGTTCCGTAGAAGAAGAAGAAGAAGAAGAAGGTGCTTTAGTACACAGGAAACGGAGAAGGCGGGTGGTTTCAGATGATGAGCTTACACCCTTGACCTTTCCTTCCGTGTCTGTGGTTGAGCCCTCTACCCTTGATGATGTTTCACATTCCCCTATTCATAAGTCTGTGGATTGCCTATTTCATGAAGGTGTTGACCTTGCTCATGACGATGTCCCTTTGGCTGCTATCTTTCCTGCTTCTTTGAGAGAAGTTGTCTCATCTGTTCCTTTGGCTATTTTGACTTCTGCTGTTGCTTTGCCTGCAATTTCCTCGACTCTTCAACCCTTCGTGCCTGCTGCTTTGCCCGTGGCTTCTCCAGATCCTCAACCCTCCGTGCCTGTTGTTGTTTCATCTCTGCCTGCTTCCATGCCTTCCGTTAGGGAAGTAGGGTCTTCCAACAGAGAGATGCGGCAGGTGGTAATAGAGGTTCCAGCTAAGGGGAATCTTTTCAAGAAAACGGGTGAGACCAAAGTGTGTCTCAAGCCTTTAATTGGTCCCACTGAGAAAGCCAAGCTAGCTAGCCACAGTGCTCTTACATGGGCCAATGAAGTTGTGCATACCTCTTTGAAGGTATGATGCAGGTTCTCCTCTTTCATTTTCGTACATGAAATTTACCATATCTTATTGGATTTATTTCTTGTAGATTAATCTTATAGGCATGGAGCTCATGAAGCGGATCTCAAACACGGACCAGGAGACAAAAGAGTTGCAGGCCGATGCTGATAATTGGAAAGCACAGTATGATAGCCTAAGGATTGACATGGATGCCTTAGAAGATGAAATGAGTACCTTGAAGCGGCAGATGAGGCTCATGGCAGCAGAACTGGTAGTGGAGAAGGCTTCTTCCAGTCAGGCTGATAAAGACAAGAGTGTTCTGGAGTCTTCGTTCGTTGAGCAGCTGTCCCGTGCCTCAGAGGAGATTAGAGACTTGAAAACTTATTGGGGCAGAAGGAGGAATACTCAGGCGAGCTCGTATAATCACTCACTCATACTCAAGAGGACCTTCGTAAGGCTTTAGACAAAGCTCAAACTCTAGAGGAGTCGGTTGTACCGTTAAGGGCCGCCCATGAAGCTTCGAAAGTGGTGAAGGACGGATTGAGAGATGAGCTTCAAGTATGGGCAAGGGATTATGAAGATCTTGAAGAGGTGGCTGCTGTCGATGTGAGCTGGGCGTACATGAATTATCACCTTGACACATTGACGAAAATGAGTCAAGAGGGTTTCGACCTTAGTGCTGAAATAGCTAAAACCAAGGAAGCCATGGAGAAGGCTCAACAAGGTCATAACCTTTCTTCACCTGATGGTGAGACTCCAGCTGCTCATGCCTCTTCATCCCTAGTTTCTCCCGCTCCTTCTACCAGTGAAATCAACCTCCCTCTTGAAGAAGTTTAGTTGGTTCATCCCTCTTTTTTTTTCTGTCTCAATTGGTGGTTACCCCCAGTCCCTTCGGGGGTAAATTTAGATTTCTTTAAAGTCCCCAAATGACAACTTAGGGGAACCACAATGTATATAACAATTCTATACGGCTAAGTATAAGTTAATACTTAGTTTTAGCCGTTTTAATATATTAATGTTAGTATGATTTTTGTTGAGTTTCTGTTTCACTCTTTAAGTCTTTTGTATGCTTCATTTTTCGAGGTTTTAGTTTTACCTCTGAGTTTTGCATGCAGAATGCTTTTGACTACCCGTACCTTTTTGTAATAGGAACGGTGTCATATTAAATGTGTTCCTTTTTATAATAGGCATAATTTATGGAAGAAGTCCCTTTATAATTGACATGAAGAAGACGTCTCAACTTCACGATAATGCAATAGAGTGATAGAAATTTTACATATGTTTAAGAATGTTTCCAAGGAAAGTTTTTTGTTAGAACTTCCATGACATTTTACATGTGTTTGATTATCGTCAAAAAACTCATGTTGAAACTATTTTTGTTTAACAGATTTGATATACTCTTGTATTTTGTAACTGTTTTTCATAGGTAACAGTTTTTCGATATTAATACAAGGGAACAACTATTTTTTACTAGTAACAGTTTTTATAAAGTATGGGGTTTTTACCCGCAACTGTTTTCGTTGGAAACAATTTTCTAATAAGTACGAGGGAAATGTTTTCTTATTCGTAATTCTTTTTATTTGATAACAGTTTTCTGAACAAATACAAGGATTTAGATCTTTCATCCATAACAATTTTATTTGATAACAGTTTTTTGAATGAGTACATTGATGATGATCTTTTACCCCTAACTGTTTTTGTTACAACAACTTTGAATAAGTATAAAGATGTACATATCTTTCTCGTGACTAATATTTTTCCTTTCAACCTGAACATGTTTGAAGGTTTTTGCTTTTTTGCATTTGGCTTTGTATTTGGATGGCTCTTTTGATTTTTTTTTATTCTGCTCGTATCACTTGTCTCGTTGGGTAGATGGGTCTTCAGGCTCGAGCTTTTGACTTTATGATAGTCTTCTTTGCTTCGTCTTAGCCTTCACTACTGTATAGTCCCCCAAGTGTTTGAGCTTTGAAGAATGAGATCTCAAGAACTTGATTATTCCTTCCTTGAGGTCCTTTTCCTGAAAAGAAAAAATATTCCGGACTCGAAGGTATATAATTTTTTAGATGATGACTGCTTAACCCTTTAAAACTTCCATTAGAAAGTGTAACCCTAGACCGGGAATTGTGTTATTTCCTCGCGTCTTTGTAGGTCTAATATCATCATCTGGTGATGGGTTAGCTTTATGCCTATCATCTAAAAAAGTTAGTAAAATTTTTAAATATACAAAATAAAATCGAACGTGTGATACCTGACGGTGGGTATTCTTTCCTTAGAAGTAATACTTCTTTAGGTGGATGGCATTCCAGCTTGTTGATAGAACTCTGCCGTCCATAGCTTCCAACTCATAGGTGCCTTTCCCAGCTATGCCTCGGATTTTGTAAGGTCTTTCCAGTTTGGATTTAGCTTTCCTGCGCCTGCTTCTTTCGTTGATTGAAATTTTTTTTGAGGACGAAGTCCCCAATCTTGAAGTACCTGAGATGAGCTTTATGCTTGTAATAACTCTCTATGATTTGTTTTTGGGCTGCCATCCGTATCAGTGCTGCTTCTCTCCGTTGTTCGAGTAGGTCCAGATTGGTCCTTAATTCGTCGTCGTTTTCTCCTTCCATGGTTGTTGAGAACCTTATGCTTGGTTCGCCAATCTCCGCAGGTATTAAGGCTTCTGAGCCATAAACAAGTGCGAACGAGGTTTCTCCCGTGGCTATTTTTTGAGGTTGTTCTGTATGCCCATAATACCGCTGGTAAATCATCAGGCCAATTTCCTTTGGCTTTGTCCAACCGATTCTTTAGGTTGTTGACAATGACCTTATTTGTTGACTCAGCCTGACCATTAGCCACGGGGTGGTATGGTGTTGAAGTGATCCGTTTGTTTTGCTAGCTTTCGAAGAATTCTGTGATTTGCGAGCCTATGAATTGTGGGCCATTGTCGCACACGATATCCTTTGGTATTCCAAAGCGGCATATTATGTTTTTTCATAAGAAACTTTTAACTTCCTTTTCTCGCACTTATTTGAACGCTTCCGCCTCTACCCATTTTGTAAAATAGTCGATTAGCATTAGCAAAAAAACTGTACCTGTCCTTTAGCTACGGGAAGAGGTCCCACTATGTCCATACCCCATTTCATGAAAGGCCATGTGGATATTATTGGATGCAATAATTCCGCTGGTCGATGCATGTTGTTGGCAAACCTTTGGCACCTGTCACATTTGGATACGAAGTTTTCAGCTTCTTATTCCATCTTAGGCCAATAGTATCCAACTCTGATTAGGGTTTTCACTAAGGATCTCACCCCTGAGTGATTTCCAGAGTGTCCTTCGTGGACTTCTTTCATCACAAACTCAATTTGGTTAGGTTCAAGGAATTTAGCTAGGGGTCCTCCGAACATCTTGTGATAAAGCGCGTTGCGAATAAGGCAGTACCCTGCAGCTTTGCGGCGAAGTGCTTGAGCTGCTTTCCTGTCTTCAGTTACGGTGCCATTCTGCATAAAATTAAGAATTTCGTTTCTCCAGTTCCAGGTTAAGTTGTTGAAAGTTACCTCATTCCTGTCCTGGTCGATCATTGAATGAAATAGTTGGATGACAATTGTATTGTCTTTGTTTGTTACTTCCGTGACTGCTGCGAGGTTAGCTAATGCATCTGCTTCTACATTTTCCTCTCTAGGTATTTGCATTACCTTTCACGTTTTGAATTGTCTCACGAGCTCTCGTACTTTTTCAAGATATTGTTGCTTTCGAGTTTCTCGAGCGATGGAAGTCCCCTGTATCTGATTTACTACCAGTTGGGAGTCGCTGTTAATCACAATTTGCTCGATTGAAAGCTCCCGTGTGAGATCAAGCCTGCAATAACAGCGTCGTACTCTGCTTCATTGTTAGTTATAGGATAATATTTGATAGCTTGCCGTGTACCTAAGCCGGCACCTTTTATATTTGAGGAACCATCAGTGAGTAGGGTCCATAGGCCCGGATTAGCACCGTTAAAAAGTTGTAACTCTTTCTCTACTTCAGGAAGAATGGTATTACTAAAGTCAACAACAAAATCAGCTTGTATTTGAGACTTAATTGCAGTCCTAGACTGATAGATTATTTCATGCTCACTTAATTCAATGGCCCACTTGGCTAATCTTCCTGACAGTTCCTATTTATGCAAAATATTTCTTAAAGGATATGAAGTCACAACGGTGATTGGATGGCATTGAAAATATGGTCGTAATATTCTAGATGCCATTATTAAAGCTAAGGCTCACTTTTTCAGATGTGGATATCTATTCTCATCATCTAGCAAAGTTTTACTTACATAATAGATAGGTGATTGTTTACCTTTTTCTTCTCTTACCAGTACTGCACTACACCAATTTCTGAGACAGGCAGGTAGATTTACAATCTTTCCCCTTCTTTTGGCTTTGAAAGCAGTTGTGGTTTTGATAGATAAATCTTCAGATTCTTGAGGGCTTGCTGACATTCCTCAGTCTATTCGAACTGATTCTACTTTTTGAGAACTGAGAATATGAATGCGCTTTTGGAGTGCAATCAGGTAAATTTTTGGGTTTCCTTGTATCGAACAAAGGAATAGAGGTAAAGGATTGCACTCCAAAAACGCATTTCTCTGGATTCAGCTTCATATTATACCTGCGTAAAATATCAAAAGCAGTAGAGAGATGCTGGAAATGGTCTTGTGCTTGTGTTGATTTTACCAACATATCATCAATATAGACTTCCATCGTCTTTCCAAGATGTTCTTGGAACATTTTAGTCACTAACCTTTGATAGGTGGCTCCAGCATTTTTCAAGCCAAAAGGCATAACTTTATAACAGTAAGTCCCCCTGTTTGTAATGAAGGAAGTTTTTTACTCATCCCAGGGATCCATATTAATATGATTATAACCAGAATATGCATCTAAGAAGCTTAATAATTCATGACCTATTGTGGCATCAATCATTTGATCTATATGTGGCAATGGAAATGAATCTTTGGGGCATGCTGTATTTAAATAAGTATAATCTACGCATACTCTCCATTTGCCATTCTTTTTAAGTGCTACCGTATTCGCTAGCCAGTTAGGGTACGTTACCTCTCGTATCGAACCAATCTTCAAGAGTTTCTGTACCTCTTCGTCGATCACTTGGTTTTTGAATGGTCCTTGCTTTCTTTTCTTCTGCTTAACAGGTATGAAGAATATATCTTCATTTAGTTTATGAGTCATCACTTCTGGTGGGATGCCTGTCATATCTGAGTGGGACCACGCAAATCAGTCTGCGTTAGCCTTTAAATAATCAATTAACTTACCTCTTCGACCGGGGCCCAGCCTCGTGCCTATATACACTTTCTGTTCAGGATTTTGTTTAGATAATGGAACAGCTTCAAGCTCCTCCGTAGTTGTTTTGATGTGCTCATCTTCCTCCGGTTCATGAATGACGTCCGATCTGGAATTTGCATCCGTGTGGTCTAATGCACATGAATCTTCTGCGGCAACTTGATTTACCTTCTCGTAAGTATTTTCTTTCGTACTTGTTTCATCAATAATACTTTTCGTACCTATTTGGGTAGTAATTTCTTCCATGTCTGTTTGGGCGGTGTTGCCCGCTTGGGATTCACTCATCTCGTAATTCTTCCACTTCTATTTTCTTGTTGTAGTGTACAACAGAGTTTATATTTCTTGTGGTCTGTTGATCGCCTCTAATTTGTTGAATTCCCCATACAGAGGGGAATTTAATTACTTGATGCAACATGGAGGGTATTGCTTTCATGTCGTGGATCCATGGCCTTCCCACGATTACGTTATAAGCCATGTCAGTATCGATGACTTGGAACCTGGTACTTTTGATCACCCCTCAGCATAAGTGCTAAGCTCAATTTCTCCTATTGTTATAACCGTAGAGTTATCAAACCCTGATATGGATCGTGCCCTTGGGATTGCTTGATTCCCCAGTAGCATTTCTTCCACGACTCTTAGCAAAATGATGTTGACTGAACTGCCTGGATCAATCAACACTCTTTTACGTTAGTGTCATGAATAAGTAAAGATATTACCACAGCATCGTTGTTCCGAAGCATTAATCCGCTGATATCTGCATCATCGAAGGTTATATCGTCTCCTTCCATATTTTCACGAGCCCGTTTCCCATGTGAAATTGTGAACTTTGTGGTTGTTTTGCAGATCACTCTGTTTACTTCTTCACCTCTGTGCATCACGTTGACGATTCATTTTGGGGAAGGAGGCTTTGGCGGCTCCTGCCTGTTCCTCATATATGCCTGTTTACCTTTATCACTAAACATTTCTGTTAAATAGCCATGTTTTAATAAATTTTCTACTTCACCTTGTAAAAATCTACAATCCACAGTTTTGTGCCCATGATCGTTATGGAACTCACACCAGTGATCTGGGTTCCTTCTATTTGGATTTGACCGCATCTCCTTGGGCCAGTTAACCTTGTCTCTCATGTTTCCCAATATCGAGACAAGTTCAGTAGTAATTACATTAAAGGTATGATCCCCAATTTGAGTATTACCTCTAGGTCCTTCATATCGATCTTTTCTGGATCTAGACGAGGATGAGACTACGTCTCTTCCTTGTGGTCTATAGTCTGACCTAGTATTTTAGAACCTAGGACGAATATCGTGTCTCGAGGGTCCTAAGTAAGGATCGTACATGTTTTTACCTGATCTTATATCTGATTCAGGACGTCTGGATCTGGAATGATCTTCATCTCTCGAACGAGCAATGATATCTTCTTCTATTCTGAGTTTAGTACTATATCTGTTATATACATCGTTCCATGTTGTAGCGGGGAATTATCTTAGACTCTCCTTAAGTCGTCTCGTGGCTTCTGAGCTTTTATTGTTTAGGTTGCTTGCAAATGCCATGGCTTCCCAATTATCAGGAACCCTGGGTAACTGCATTCTTTCTCGTTGAAACCTATCTACAAACTCACGGAGTAGTTCCGTATCTCCTTGTTTTATTTTGAATATATTCTGCATTATTTTCTCAACTTTTTGTGCACCGGAGTGTGCTTTTATAAACGAATCTGCAAGCTCAGCAAAGGAGTCAATAGAATTTTTAGGGAGAAGAGAATACCAGGTTAGGGCCCCTTTGGTAAGTGTTTCCCCAATTTTTTTGACAAGGACTGATTCAATCTCTTGTTTTATTAAATCGTTGCCTTTTACTCCAGTAGTGAAAGCAGTCACATGATCACGTGGGTCAGTTGTCCATCATATTTGGGAACGTCAGGCATTTTAAACTTCTTGGGTATAGGCAAGGGTGCCGCACTTGGCTTCCTAGGTTGTTGAGAATACCTATCAACATCAATGCCTTTGACGATATGTGGTACTCCAGGAATTTGTTCGATGCGATCGTTTTGCTCCTTCATCTGTTTTTGCATGGTTAGCAGTAAATTTTGTAATTTTGAGTTATTAAATATACCTGGTCTCGTTTCGAGAGATTCATTAGGAGTATCTCCTCTTCCTGAGTTTGCCAACCCAGATTGAGGATTTTCCATGGTGATGGTGTTATTGGGGGGTGGCGTCGGTGGTGTAGGTAACGCTGCCGGTAATCCTCTCACAAATTCTTGCAAATATTGGCTCACATACTCTGCAATCATTTGCTTTACACAATATTGTTCCACAATTTGATCATTGTCACCATTGTTGTTATTGGATCTTTATGGGGATTGTTCCCTTGAACCACGTAGGGTTCCTGAAGGCGATGGAACTAGGGTTCCATTCCTTTGTTGGTTGTTGTCGTTGGAGTTCGACATAGTTCAGAGGATATCACTTGAAAAGCAAACAAAGATTATTAGATTCCCGGTAACAGAACCAATTTGTTTAACCAAAGAATTAGATCCTTTGACTAAATCTATTTCTAGGATGTAACACGGGTTACTGATAATCAAGGAAATAGAGAAAAATGAATAATAGACAATATTGCAGAAATATAGAAAAGCTAAGTCAATTGTATTCAAGAATCAGATGCCTTTACAAGTTGTATTCCCCTTCCTTATATAGGAGATTCCTTTATATAACGTACAACTCTTGCTATGGTTTCTCATTAATGATTAATTATGACATTAATGAGGTGTTACAAAGGATAACGGTAATTGGGGTACGGTTACATAACGTTTGAGTAATCAATTGTGGGTTCTTGAATCTGCCCGTAACTTTGTCTAGATTCATTCCGACCGTGCCTCTTCCCTGTTTTGATCAGGTTGAGATTCTCGTGGCTCATAAGCTCGAGGGTTTATTGAATCATGCCTCTTTGTTCCGTACCTCTTCAAAGAATCACATCCAGCTGTCGCATTCTCCTGTGTCCACATAACTGGCTGAGTTGTCAAAAGCTGGCTTACATGTGAAACTCTTTCTTACCAATACATAACCTTAACATGCGCAACAAGGGAGGATTGCGCTAAGGCATAAGCAGTTCTACCTCCTTCGGTCTCATCCAATATAATTCCATCATTTGCCAGGTTTTGAATTTTTCGACCCAAAGATCACCGTTGTACTACAAGATGGGCCAAGACACCCATTGACCTCCTACTAAGTGCATCTGCTACCACATTAGCTTTTCCAGGGTGATAAAGGATATTGATGTCATAATCTTTCAATAGCTCGAACCACCTTCTCTGTCTCAAATTTAATTCTTTTTGCTTGAAAATGTACTAGAGGCTTTTGTGATCTGTAAACACTTCAGAATTCTCGCCATAAAGGTAGTGTAACCATATCTTTAATGCAAACACCGCTGATGCAAGCTCCAAGTCGTGTGCGGGGTAGTTATTTTCATGATTCTTTAATTGCCTGGAAGAATAAGCAATAAGTTTTCCATTTTTCATAAGAACACAACCGAGACCAACTCTGGAGGCATCACAAAACTCTGTGAACCCACCAGAACCTGTCGGCAAGGTTAACACAGGTGCAGTGGTCAACCTCTTCTTTAACTCTTGAAAAATCTACTCACAAGAATCTGACCACTAAAACTTAACTGCTTTCTGAGTCAACTTAGTTAGTGGAGCTGCAAGTGAGGAAAATCCCTTCACAAACCTTCTATAGTAGCTAGCTAACCCCAAGAAACTCTTGATTTCGGTTGGCGTTGTCGGCCTTGGCTAGTTTTTGACTGCTTCTGTCTTCCGAGGGTCTACTTTTATGCCTTCGCTAGATACCGTGTGGCCTAAGGCCATCACTGAGTGCAACCAGAACTCACATGAAAATTTGGCATAAAGATCATTCTCCTTCAAGGTCTGCAAGGCTATCCTGAGGTGTTCGACATGCTCATCCTTGCTCTTAGAGTATACCAAAATATCGTCTATAAACACGATAATAAAGGTATAAGGAATGTCTTGAAAACTCTGTTCTTGAGGTTCATGAATGTAGTTGGAGCATTCGTCAACTCGAAGGACATTACTAGAAATTCATAGTGCCCGTAGCGAGTTCTAAAGGCTGTTTTAGATATATCATCTTCTCTGATTCTCAACTGATGGTACCCCTACCTCATGTCTATCTTTGACAAGTACTTTTCACCATGAAGTTAATCAAATAAATCATCAATTCTTGGCAGTGGGTACTTGTTCTTAATGGTAACTTTATTCAACTGCCGATAGTCGACGAACATTCTGAGAGACACATATTTTTTCTTGACAAACAGGACCGGGGCACCCCACGGTGAAATACTCGGCCAGATGAAGCCCTTGTCAAGAAGGTCTTTCAAATTTTCTCTCAACTCATTAAGTTCTACTGGAGCCATCCTATAAGGAGGTATAGATATGGACTGAGTGCCTGGCATGATATCAATGCCAAAGTCTATGATTCTTTTAGGAGGAAGTCCGGGAAGGTCATCTGGGAAAACTTCTGGAAATTCTCTAACAACTGGCACAAACTGAAGAGCTGGTGGTTCTGATTCTGGATTAATGATGTGATCCAAATAGTCGATACACCCCTTACCGATCATTCGTTGTGCCTTAAGGTAAGAAATAAACTTACCTACAAGCGATGTTGAACTACCCTTCCACTCTAAATCTTCTTCATTTCGAAATTGGAACCTGACTATCTTGGCACGACAATCTAACATGGCATAGCAGGAAGACAACCAATCCATACCCATGATCACATCAAAATCCATAATTTCTAACTTTATGAGATCGGCCTCGGTGCTACGACCTTGGGCTGAAACTATACAACCTCTATAGACTCTTGTGACTTTCACTGACTCGCCAACTGGAGTAGATACTAGAAATGACTCACTAAGTTGTTCCAGTTCTAGCCCGAGGTTAATTGCAAAGTATGGAGTCACATATGAAAACGTTGATCCTGGATCCATTAAGGCATAAGCGTTATGTGAGCAAACTAGAAGTATACCTGTAATAACTTCTGCAGATGCCTCTGCACTCTGACGATCAAGTGTAGCAAACAAACGGGGTTGTCCCCCTCCTTGAGTAACTCTATCTACACCTCTGCCTGCTCCATGTCCGACCTGATTATGAGAACCACGAGCCTGTGGTGGTGTAACTGTAGTAGCTGAGGAACTAGAAGGACGAGTCGATCCACCACTGAAATTACGTCGCAACTTTGGGCAGTTGGCCTTTTATGACCAATGTCTCCATAATGATAGCAACCATGAAACTCGACCTTGCACTGACCTGAATGTTGCCGCTTACATGTTCCACAAAGACCTTGTTTGTGTGAATGTTTCTTAGCATGACTCTGGCTATGTGAGGATGATGTCCTAAAATTCTGATTCTGGCGAGACTGGTATCCATAACTTTGAGTACGCCTGAAGGAAGACCCACCACCTGACTGATGACTGGATTGAGCTGGTGCTAATGATTCCTTATAAGAGGAACCCCTTCCACCTCCGTTGGATGTACCATTAAACCTGACCGCCGTCCGGGCTTTCTTGTTATGCTCTTTTATTCTCTCCTTTGTTGTCTGTCTTTTTCTAAGTGCTTGGCGAATCCAACAACAGAGGAGAAAGATGTCATTCCTACCGTTGTGGCTGATGTCATATCCTTAGTGTGGTAAGACAAACCGCCAACAAAACTGCGAATCTTTGCTTATTCAGTCTTAACCATGTGAGGAGCATGCTTAGCTAACCTTATGAATTCCATATAGTACTCTTGCACACTTTTATTCCCTTGCTTGAGCTGTTCGAACTCTGTAGCCTTAGCTTCCCTATCCTCTTCCGGGATAAAGTTAGCCATGAAGGCCTCTTTAAATTCTTCCCAAGTAGGCGAACCATCATCTTCATCTCTTTCCTTTTCCCACATCTCAAACCAAGCGCCAGCCACATCTTTAAGTTGGTAAGCAGCCAGCTCCACATCTTCATCATCAAATACCTTCATCGCTCGGAGGGCTTTCTTCACACCCTCCAGCCACAACATTGGATCTTCATCAGCTATAGTACCATGGAACAATGGAGGACTCAACTTCAAAAATTCATTCACTCTTAAGGACTCAGAATTGTTCTGTCTATTTGATTGAGGTGGAATCTCATCTTTTCTCTCGTTCTGGTTGGCCATGAAGGCTTTAAACATCTCCATAGCACTGTTGACAATATTAAACATCTTACCCACCTCTGGAGATATAGTTGTCTGAGCCGGAGCTGCTGTTGGGGAAGACACTGAATCTTGAGGTACTGGATCATCATGCTCCACCCCTTCTTCATGTTCAACCCGGGGTACTTGAACCCCCTTAGTGGACTTACCCTTCCTTTTCTGAGTTGAATCTTTCTTAGTTCTACCTTAAGCCATAATAGTAGCAATAGTTTCTTGAGCAATATCCTGAGTGTCGGTGTCAAAGTTGCGAGTTCGAGCCATTTCTGCGAGTTTTGGAGAAACGAATACATTAGATAATTTCTTAGAGGTAGTATCTACTGCACGATCTAAAGTATGAAAAAAATGAGACTTTTCCTAAATGCTTGTAGCCTCTTGTTTATAGGTATGGCATGCTTCATACCCATAAACAAGACTCTACTAACACGACTTCGTAGACCCCTAGGACACCATAAACCTGAGGCTCTGATACCAAGTTTGTCATGGCCCATTTTCTAAACAAGCCGAGACCGGCACCCGATCACTAAACATGACCGAGCAAACCATCTGCGCTTATCAGATCTATTATAACTTCAAACTTTATATGCCAGAAGGCAATACAGTAACCAAATACTTTTAATTAATTTAAATATCTAGAATAAACCATATCCAAAACTTTATTCGTAGTAACCAATGAAATACTGCTAAGTTATTATCAAAAACATCTTAATCTTAACCCACCGACTGTGTCTATGAAGCCTCTACTGATAAACTGATGCACTGCTCAGTACATGAGATTTCCTGGCCAGTTCTCTAAGTAAACAAATAAATAGCTAAATAATGACGACTTAAAGGAGTACTCTACGAACAAAAGCGGAGCTCACTTATAGCAAGTGAGGGAAGTCCTAACTCGTAGCCAGCTCGCCTGCAAAACCGGTTCCTATGTTGTACCGCAGACCAATGTAGGTTCCCAAAAGAGAACGTCAGTACCATCCATTTGCTAATCTTAATATTTATTTTATCTCTTCATCATCTTTTGGATCAAGTTTCGCTTATGTATAAATCACGTAACAAATTCAACTGTACCGTTTTACGGATAAACATTACTAGCAGATGTACAATTTTAATTAATACATCGGCAGATACCATTTTTCACTCAGCTGCTGTTGAATAAAAGAATGCTGTTTCAACAACAGATAATTATGTGTCTTCTTTGACAACCAAACCAACAAATATATGCCTTTGATTTTATTTTGTTTTCCTTCTACAATGAGATTCTTGAGCATTTCTTTCCTCTTTCAATTGAAATCCCTTTAATAAGCATTGTTGAAAGGCTTATAAGTTTTGAGATCAAGAACAACTCCTGCTATAGAACCAACTGCTGCAGCTATAGACACAAATAAATAAGCTGCACTTAGCACTTCAAGTCCTATCCATTGGTTTGTCCATCTTCCAATCTTCTTTTGCTTAATATACATTTCTATTGGAAAGTATACAGTCAATGGCCAAAATCCCAATGCTCCTAACAGTCCAACAACGTCGTTGAAGAAAGGCAAAATCATCGCTATGATCGTTGTTAATATTACAAAAATCGTCCTCCATACTACACGAAAGAAGTTAAGATGGTAAACGCCAACGAAAGGGATAGGAATGTCATGTTCTGCTGTTACAAAATTGCTCTGGACCATTTTTTCGCGCTCCATTTCTCCACAAATGCAAAGAGAGGTTGACAATATACCTGCAGTAGTTCCTATGAACTCAAAATTCTGTTTCTAGTACAATTGAAGAAACATTTGTAATCCTAGAACAGTCAAGTGAGATTCAACCCACGAAATAATTTGATCTATGGACATCAATGCTCCAAATTTGTGTTGATTCAATTTAGGGCTGTTTTCATCATTTACCCAGCGCCCCAAAATAATTACTGGCAGTAGTATTTACAAAATATAGACAATGGTAATGTGTATGATATGTATATTCTATGTATATATGTCTATGTATACTTAATATACAAAATATATACATTTTCCCGCGACCCAAAAAGGTAATTATTCCTTCAATTTACTAACTGTTTATGTATTAGTGTGTTAATGAGTTGTTTACCTGATAAGCACCAACAAGGTGAATGACAATAGCTGCATTTGCTATGTCGAGCAACCAATATGGATCGAAGAATCCAAAACCAGTAAGGAGATTTCCTGGAGCATCATCTCCAAAAGCAGCATAGCCCATACATCCACGGAGTAAATAAAAAATAGTCGTGACGCCGATGCTCAGCAAACTGGCTTTCTTCATTGTTTTATGTTCTGCAGGAGGAGATTTTATTGTATCCTGCAGGAGGAGGAGATATTCAAAAAAGACCAACCAGGAGGTCATGGGTTCGAATCGTGAAAACAGCCTCTTGCAGAAATGTAGGGTAAGACTGCGAATAACAGACCCTTGTGATCTAACCCTTTCCCGAATCCCGTGCATAGCGGGAGCTTAGTGCATCGGGTTGCCCTCTTACTGATCAGATGAAGTAAATGTTTGTGCAGATATGGTTTACCTGAATCTCAATAAGTATGATGGAGAAAGAATATGCAAAGGCAATTGCCCCTAGAGCTTGCAAACTCCTCCATAATTTTTGAGAGGAAGTTACAGTTCCAACATGTGTTAACAGTACCAATACTAATTCCAGTAAGGCTCCCTTTGAAGCTTTTATTTTCTGTTACAGACAATAGAAAGAAAAGGGTAAGTCTTTCTTTAGCTTATACAGTGAAGCCTAGCTATGCCTTGTCAACTTCGCCTCAATCTCAAACAAGTTGAGGTTGGCTATATAAATCATTATTGACCGTATTAAAGGGAATTCCGGTGCATTAAGCTCACGCTATGCACGGGTTCGGAGAAGAGCCGGACCATAGGGTCTATTGTACGCAACATTATCATACATTTCTTCAAGAGGATGTTTTCACAGCTCGAACCCGTAACCTCCTGGTCACATGACAGTAACTTTACCAGTTACGTCAAGGCTCCCCTTCTATCACTGGCCATATTATTCCATTCAAATCATCTCATGGCAATATTACGCGAAAACATTGCAATAAAGAAATGTAAATAAGCATAAAAGGACTTCACCAGCAACTTTAGCAATTCCAAGAACAAGTCCGACAGTAGAATATGTGAAGGACATAATTGCAGCAACAATAGAGAGCAGCCACCACACTTGATCAAAATCAGGGATCCGAGAGAACAAGATTTCAATGACACCAAATGCTATCATATATCCATTACTAGACATATGACAAGGATCTCTCCTATGACTCTTGTGGAAACAATTTGACCTTTTTATTGCCCTGTCAAATCAAAGATTACTAATTGAGTGCCGGACTATAACATGTTTTAAAAGGATTTAACTTATATAAGCTGACAGCATAATATTTTTTAACAATATAATGTATTAATTTTAACTTATTGTAATAGAAGATTTGCTTTATTTTCCATGTTACTATATTTCATATTTTATGATTATTATTTATAGTTATCTTTTAGGTGACCTGATAGTGTAACTTTTAAAAAAGAACTGTCAAAAGTCAAACTCTATTTGAGAACAACAATACTTACAACATACTCACTGATGCAGCAATGGTGTATCCAATAGCCACGCCAAACAAGTTCAAGTACTGAATAATTCCACAAACTTTTACTTTCTTCCCTCCTAAGAACAAAATTAAACAACTTCATCATCAAGAATTTGTTGAATGCTTATAATTAAGTAATTATTAAAGTTCTCTCCAACAATTTAAGCTTTTGGATAATATGATCACACAATTAAATATGGTAGTCTTAGTTTCAAATATATGGTTAAGTAATTAAAAGTACGTAGATTTTTAGATATGATAGTCGACATATATTCATTGATTTAACTAACCTAATATTCCCTTGACGGCCTCCATGTATGTATAATTTCTAGGGCCATTAACAGGATCGCCAGTTCTGTAGCATTGAGACAGGAGATTTGAAGTATATAGAATAACAAAAGCAAAAAGGATAATTACAGAAGGTCCTGCTACCCAACCAAGTTGTCCTATTGCCCATGCTAATGAGAGGACTCCTGAACCAATAACAGCTATGGTTATATGTGATGTTGTAGTTCACAAAGTCCCTGCAATATAAATTTTTATACTATCAAATCACCTAACTAAAAGATAATACAGGGGTCTGTCCATAATAAATGAGATTAGTAATCTGAAAACAATATCGATGTAGCACATCTACGACTTCTTTTCTCTTGTTGCAAGGGCAGCTTGGTGCACACGACATTCAAGGGGTGGAAAGGCCATAACCCAAGGGGTGTGATGTGTAGAGAGTCTACTCTAATGCAAACATTAGTGGCTGCTTATACACTCGAACACGTTACTTATAGGTCACACGGAAACAATTTTACCGTTGCTCTAAGACACTTCAAAAGAGAGATGCAACAAATTTTAGTAATATTACTTAAAGAAGTTTATTTACCTGTTCTCTTTAAACGGCCATCATCATCAAAGCATTTGGAGTAGTTGGTTTGAAGGTTGATTGGCCCAGTTTCCTTTTGATGTTTTGGTTGGATATCCACTTGGAAATAGTGCCTAACATCATGCCTTTCTTCTACCTAGGATATGTTTTCAGAAGAGGAAGAAGAAATTAAGATTTCTTGAGAAAACAAATACAGAAAGTTAAATTATTAACTGTATTATAATTACTCACTTTTCCATGATATATTCTAGCAGGAAGAGTTCGACTCCTTGGTAACATATTGCTGGTCTAAACTGAGTATAAAAAATGAGATAATTATTAATTGGAAAGCTGATTTTCTTCTTTAAATGCAAAGTGTGAGTAGCATTTTATATAGGAGGTTATTATGTCTATGAACCAGAAATGCAAGGGGACAGAAACTTTTGCTACTGTACAACATTCCTTTTTAAGTATTCGTAGGAAAATGCAAGGAATAACACTCTGTTAAAATACAATTACATTGTACGTAGATCTTTAAGAGAAGGTGTTTCCAATTAGAGAGAGTCGTCTCCGTCCATAATTAAATTAATTGAAAAAATAACACTTTATAGCCGCTCTCAAAATAATAGCCGAAAAATATAATTTTTTTGTGTATATATATCTTTATATATATTCTGCATGTTATATACAAAAAAATATACAAATTTTATACACTTTTACGATTACCGAAGGTAAATAATGTTGGCTGTCTTTGCTCAAATGATTATATACGCGTCCAGAAAATATTCCTTTGGACAACCTGATAATGTAAAAAAGAATCTTTACGCTGTATAATTTAAATCCCTTATTGACATATAGTTTGGATTAGATTATTTAATTCTTTGAGTTCCTTGCTGCAATTTTTTTAACCTATGGTCAAGAGTCTTACATATAAATAGAATTGTTTACCTTAAAAACGGATAACAATTGACTTTATATGTAGTTTTAAGGATACATGATATAATTTGGCACAAATAGAGAATATATATATATATATATATAT